>JAAXYW010002133.1:0-16879 GCA_036851895.1 Orthonychiurus folsomi
CTATGGTCCAACCGCCACGCAGACTAGGAGTGAAATTATTATCGACTCATACGTCAATCCTATTTACCATTAATCAGTGAGTACACATGTTCCACGGTACGGTGGATGGGGGTCTGCAAATACGGATTAGATGCGATGTCATGGCTTTATCAAATTAAAACCAAGACCAAGACTTGACTCCACTCCACTTTGGAATATGGGGGGAGGGAGGGGATTTTGTGGAAGCATTGAAAGATTTTGATGAGGGAGTAGTTCAGATCTGCTCATGTTTTAATGACTAATGGTTTTATACTCCGTAGTCTCAGGTATGAAATCAATGTAAAGTACTACTATACTACTACAACTTCTCGTACGTACATATGCAGAGCGAAGCGAAGGAATATGTAATGTTTGCGAGCTTTCTTGTAAGTTTGTAAGCATAACTGCATAACAGTTAAATTACCTAAGGAAAAAAAAGGGTTTGACAGGGACGAAGGAACTGGGTTACGCGAAGTACGTACGACGCGACGTACGAGTACTACGAAACGTACGTAGTAAATAACAGTAACACAATACACAACTCCAAGACGTATCCCACACCAATCCCTTTTCATGATAAAACATTGCTGCATTGGATTTACATTGAGGGGGATGTGGATTTGTAGAAAGGTAGTTTATGGTGAACAATATCATTATGGGATGGGAGAAGTGGTGGTTGAAGTTTAGTTGTAATGTTGTACCTGTACGAACTTTTTAAGTACTTAAAGTTGGAGTACATACAAATCAGTACGTACGTGAAATGACCGACCGATAGACCTACAATAATATAATTTATCCACTCTACTCCACTTTGGGAATTGGACAACTTCAAATTAACCTCAAATTTAATGAGGAGAAAAAAAAAGCTGTTTTAGGATTAGCATTTGACCTGAAGGTTTACTTGAGGGACTCAGATTTGTGATTTTGAAATTAAGTAAGGTTTAATAATGAAGGATTAATTAGTGTCAATGCCAACTCATTAATTTTTTTTGTGAGTTCGACGACGCCGTCGTCGCGACCACTGACTGTTACTGGTAAGTTTATGGGCTAGGCGGTTGGGAATAGAAATGGCCTTTGGGTTCCCACTCACTATTAATTTGCTTGTCTTACAATTTACAAGGTACCTGGCTCCGTTAAAAGAGCTGTTAATTTATTATTGCACGAAGTCATGGCTTGATTCTTTCTTAAGTTACATTTTGCGTTTGTTGTGTTATGATCCTCCGGTCTTTAGTCAGCAAGTCGACCGCTTTGCTTACAAGTTGCAACTATTTTAAATATTTATTACTTTAATATCTTGGAGGAAGCTAGCTGAGCTGTCTGTGAAAATCCACTGACGTTTGCTCGTATTTTATTTTGTTTTTGCAAAGTGAAGGTAGGCATGCAAGAGCATAGGATGGAGCTGACCACAGCTTAAAATTTCTCCGACAAGGTGAGATCAAGATTAGGTTGAGCTCAATTAGTGAAGGGCATGGCAGCCGCCATCATAAAACCATGAATAATATAAAGAAGTCATGGCTTGATTCTTTCTTAAGTTACATTTTGCGTTTGTTGTGTTATGATCCTCCGGTCTTTAGTCAGCAAGTCGACCGCTTTGCTTACAAGTTGCAACTGTTTTAAATATTTATTACTTTAAAATCTTGGAGGGGAGCTAGCTGAGCTGTCCGTGAAAATCCACTGACGTTTGCTCGTATTTTATTTTGTTTTTGCAAAGTGAAGGTAGGCATGCATGAGCAGAGCATAAGGATGGAGCTGACCACAGCTTAAAATTTCTCCGACAAGGTGAGATCAAGATTAGGTTGAGCTCAATTAGTGAAGGGCATGGCAGCCGCCATCATAAAACCATGAATAATATAATTGCATACTTAAGATGTAAGGAATGGTCAACCAGCAATCGTACGAACTTACGTACGCAACGCACACAACTTTTACGCTGGCTCGCAGCTTTTTTTTGCAAACCCTTCAAAATCCTGTGTGGTTGTAATTTACAAGGTTGAGAAGTGGCAAAAGTTTGCCCCGCGTTTTTCATACCTTTATTTTATTACTCGTCGATCGTCGTACATAATATATTACGTCCGTCCTGCATGTACACAATTATATTACACTCCTGAGGAACAAGAGCCATTCTCTACCATCCACTTTTGATTGAGGAGTACAATGACTGGCTTACAATGTTTTAGTAGCTAAAGGATGAGTTAGAAAGCTGTTTTGCCACTCCTTCCTTCAAGCCAAGGGAATACGTACACTGATAGTATAATATTTTCCAAGCCATGGTACCGACTATATGTCCTTCATCAACCCTACAATCCTCAGCCCGTGTTGCGTTAGTTGCTTGATTTCTAATTGTCCTTCTTGTGTCGTCGTCGTCATCGTCATCGTTGGAATTGGGATGAAGATGAGATGGAGTTGTCCTCGCCTAAAGTAAATGATGAGGAAAAATTAAATTACTCCACCTGCATTGAAAATATTACTAGACATTCATCTTTGTCATCCATCCCTGATATTATACTTTACGTACGTACATGTAGCCATAGCCATCAACTTGTGGCCGCGGCTTGGTGAAGGGGAAATGGTCAGGTCACGAAAATGGTATTATTTGAAACGGTAACGGTTTGATGATGATGCCGGGAGTCTCTCTCCCCACAGGAGCTGTTCGATTCGTAACGTAACGTAATCCAAAGGAAGGTAAGGTAGTCACAAGCTAAGTTACTTCTTCTTTACATTAGACCAGGCTTATGCTGATGTTTGTATGTCGTCGTCGTCGTTCGTTACACATTTTGTATTGCATCCTTCGTTCTCATTTTTTTTATAAAGTTCACTCCTGGATATTTAGTAGCGGTTGGTAGGGGGAATACATACAGAATACCAGATTGAAAAGAGGGAAGGCGTGTCGGTCAAATGTGAAGTGGAGTGAGAAATAGAGCCTTCCTTTTGATTCTTTTTTTTTCTTGGAGTCAGTCTTCAAGAGACGAGACTCAGACTCCGAATATGTCAAAGGCAGGAAGGTAACGTTAAGATCTACATACATACATAGACATGCAGTAGTACACCACACAAAGTTGGGTATATAGAATAGCCAGGAAACACTAACTCTCAGCTCCTATATACATAACACAATGGGTAATTAGATTTTCGTGGTAATCATTTTACCAAAGCACTTGAGGGATTTCTCCCCCCTCTCAGTTCTCTTCGTTCTTTAACTTTTTTAAACAAGAAAAAATTGAACAAGTTTGAAAGGGCGAGTCGTAAATTGCATTGGTTCATGAGAGGTTCAGTAAGGCTAAGGGATAAATTGCCCTTATCCCGTATCCCCCCATACCTATACACATGATTCTTATCCTGTACCGTACTACTAACAGGCTTCCTTTGGCTTATAAGTTCCACACCAAGGTATTTGGTATTTGTTTAGCTTTATCGACCCAAGGAGTAAAAGAAGGAAGGAAAAATAAGCAACCGGCGAAGTGAACCTTTAGTTTATTCTAGTTTTTTTTTTCCTCTTCTTCCCCCCATCCTCCTTCGTTTCTAGAACCATTTTCTAGAAACCTTAGACTTTAGGTCGGTCGAATCCATCCTTGCTTGCTTAGAAACACCGTGTCCGTCCGTACGTAGCACATTAACGGATCCTTCTGTGAGAGTCGAGTAGTCCTCTTGACCATCCGGGTAAAGACGTAGGGCATAATAGATTAAGGCCAAACCATGGACCATGGCCATCCAGTGTACGTACGTAACGTACCGGTTTCTCCTTCATCTTCCGGCTTGGGCTCTAGTACACACCGGGTGTATGCTACGGCTACGGTTGGTCACAGGAAAACTCAACCAAGCGACAGGGACTGGGTTATAAGGTGGTCGGTCGTCGTCTTCTTTTCTCTAAAATGTTAGGAGTTGGGTTAAGGACATAGGACGAAGTGTGTGTGGAAAGAGAGTTTTTTTTTCTACTCTCCTGGAGAAGATAGAGTATGAAAGGAGAGGCTGGAAGTAAAGAGTGCTTGGTGCTTCCTTCTCCAGTCCCCAGTCCAGTGTGTTTCCTTCCCATGGAAGAATTACTACGTACGTAGGCTTGGGAATGGGAACACTATATCACTTTTAGTAAAAGTAGAAGTTATAGAAGCAAAACCTAGGAGTAGCTACAACTAGTAGCTGCACTTATCGATCAGAGCTTTTGGAAAGCAGTGCCCGCGCGTCCGTGGTGCTCATGACACGACTGCATTTCCAGGAACTCCAAAATTGGGGAAAAGGTGAAGGCGGCTCGAGGCCATAGGGAAGGAAGTTAACTGGAAATCGAAAGGATCTCCATTCAAACTCTTCCTAGTCTCCCTGCCTTTCTCTTAGTTAAAACAGCCATCTTAATGATTTCCAAATCCAACATGGCTTTAGGATCAAGCAGGTCTTTCATAATGTTGCATGCATAATACTCCACAATCCTGTGTTTGCTATGCTATATACCGGCATCTTTCATCCCTATTTAATTCTTTTCCAATAATAAAGGATGACTTTGAGCGGTAGTCTAGTCGTCAGTCGTGTGGGTAAAAGGCGGTGGCCTTTTAGACGCATACCACGACATGATCGACCAGGACCACAGGATTTTCTTAAGATGATCTTTACATGAAGCAGGCAAGGCAAAAGGCGCAAGGTGTCGTAGCACGGACAAGGATCTCCATTCAAACTCTTCCTAGTCTCCCTGCCTTTCTCTTAGTTAAAACAGCCATCTTAATGATTTCCAAATCCAACATGGCTTTAGGATCGAGCAGGTCTTTCATAATGTTGCATGCATAATACTCCACAATCCTGTATTTGCTATGCTATATACCGGCATCTTTCCTCCTTATTTAATCCTCTTCCAATAATAAAGGATGACTTTGAGCGGTAGTCTAGTCGTCAGTCGTGTGGGTAAAAGGCGGTGGCCCTTTAGACGCATACCACGACATGATCGACCAGGACCACAGGATTTTCTTAAGATGATCTTTACATGAAGCAGGCAAGGCAAAAGGCGCAAGGTGTCGTAGCATGGACGGGATTACCTTACATACACGTCCTGTGCTGTAGAAATTTGTATCAAAATACAATGGAGGACAATGGAAATCCTCACTGTACGTACGAACGATATGGCATGTACTTATGTAGTACGGGGCAGTCAAGTTTACCTGCCCCATTGTATTGTACGCCGTAATCGTACCGTACGTACGTAGTCTAACCCCTACAACCTGAATAGGATGTAATCTTCGTAAATAGTGAAGGAGTTATGAGTCTTGTAAGAATGGAGTGGAGTGTGGATCGAACTTATGTGCTATGTCCTACTACTACGCCCAGATTAGAGGTGAATAAACTAAAAGCTCTGGTGATATTAACTTTATTCCATTGAATTATGGACGGATGGATCCCAGTAACTAGGCACTAGACACGATGTGTTTTTTTCTCTCTTGATATTGGCATTGGCGGCAAGCAGGCCTTGCTTGCTAAATATAAAAAAAATTGTAGAAGGGGGGACTGAAAAGGATAGGGTAGACATACTATACAAACCGACCGTAAGGGCAAAGATGGACGGAGCATGTGAAGAGCCTGATAAAATGTCAATGTCTTCCTCCTCCCTGACTTCCATTGTGGTTCTAAGACCTAGAATCCTAGGAGTCTAGAATTTTTTAAAGGGTTTCCAGGATGTACGTACGTACTTTACGTTGGAAAGGTATGGCATAACCCATACATAGCACACGTTCGTAGCAGAGTGTGTGTTGACTTGATGTATAATACAGGAAGCTGTCTGGGGCCTGGTTGGATCCACATCTCATGATGAATTTACGTTGTACCTGAACCTTATGTATGGATGTACGGTACGGTTTGAGCTCACAGACATGGATTTCCTTAAGTTACTGCTTAGAAAGGCGTAGGTTCTTGGAAAGCCGGCCTTATGCCTTAACGTTACGTTAACATTAGGTTTGGAGTTTGCCAAAAAGTCTTTTTAAAGGGAAGGGAGGACTCATGAATTGTATGTGTTGGGTAGTAGAAGCATGGAACTGCATTTAATTCCCATTTTGACTCGATTTTTTTTACTCTTCTTTTGCCTAGGCTCAAGAAGACCACGACTCAGGGACGGAGTCTGACGACGAGAGCGGAAATACGAACAGCTTTGCGGGAGAACATAACAGTAAGTCTTGTTTTGTGTAGTCTTTGACATCGGACGGGCGTAAGGAAAGGGTTGAGAGCCAAAGAGCACGGCATTATAAAATTACTCACTCCCCTATGCCTTGCCTTACACCCCATGTCCTGTACTTTGCGCGGGGTCATTCAAAATATCCCCTCCCTTTGTAACGGATTTGTAAATCGGAAATATTCCGGGCGAAACCTTTTTGCGGATTTAATGATAGGGCACGTTGGGTGTTGGGTAAAGGGAATGAGGCTAGGGATTTGATTGGCTAATTGAAACATTTCATGGAGGAAAACTTGGACAAATACAAATACGGCAAAGGAAAACGCAAAGTAGAGTGATGCCGGCCGGCTTTTTTCTGAAATCGGAATGCACGCGAGACCAAAAGGGTGAAGGTGGATTTTTTGGTAAGGGAGATATTGTAAAAAAAAGCAAGGCTCCATTGAAAGTCCAAGCATGCTCACCTTACATAAACTGAAGAGGTGGAGTGTTGCATTTCTAAAAAAAAAACTCAACTCTAAGAGTACCTTCCAAAAAGCAGGTTTGTCATTACTCTCCTCTAGTTTCCAGTAGTAGTTGGGGTCTCCTACTTCAAGGTCGATTCCCCCTTGTACCCGTACGTTAGGTTAGGCTTTCCTCCTTGGATCGATAGTGACTTTCATTTTACATTGCCCTGCTTTCCTAGCTCCTTTTAGGAACCAGTAAGAAGTAAAACAATGTAATAATATTTGAACTGAGTGGATGTGCTAGTCTTACGGCCATACAGTCTGAAAATATAAGTATGAGCGGCTTTACAACCTGCCGGTCTGGCCTGAAAAGCAAGGAGGGATTATTTCTTGAAACCCTCTCTGAAATATAAATGTTTGCATGCATGTTTGCTTGCATGCTGCTTGAAATATGTACATAAAGTCCCTGCCTGCCCTGTATGTGTGGCTAAGCCTGATGGGATGGAAATATATGAAAGGAAAAAGGAATAATTTACAACCCATTTGCAAAACAGAACACCATCGCATCACCTTGACCTGTTCACGAGAATTTAAAACTTACAAAAATAACGAACGGGTTGAGAACAAGAAACAAGTAGAGATTACCCGTAGTTTCAGATGACAGGCCCCGTAGACGGGAATTATTGTCAATTAGAGAAACAGTGGAGTTTGGAACAATAGACGGGGGGTAAGGGGGGTTTCATTCCTCAAGCTAATCACGCGAACCCATCTCCCCCGTGCAAGTTTAAGTTATTAATTACCTTTAATCTTTCATCTGAACCGCCGCTGAGCTTACCACTGAATAATCTACCTAACCTAAGTACATGCAAAAAAAGACTTTTCCATATGCACACCTTGCATGAGTGCAGTCAGTGCAGTGCCTTAGCCGTACCATGCAGTCGTCTATTACCCCATTTGGGGTTCCCGTGAAATACAAAATCCAAACGACGAGTTTTTATCTTTGGTAGGTTTAGGTAAGAAGAAGGCGAGCAAATAATAATTGTTATTTTATCAGCATCTCCGACGAAAGAACAAAAGTTGTTTTTATGGAGTTTGAACGTCTCGTCTCAAGTCCATGTCACGCTTTGGATTCTCACCTTTTTGTTATGCCATGTGGTCAACATTGCTAGTAATTTGGAAGAAAAATCCTTGTACTTTTAGTGGTACAAAGTTCTCAAAGAATGTAATCAGGGATCAGACGTCTAGCGTAACTCAGGGAGGACAACTGACTACTTTGGATTAAAGCTTGATTTGTTTTTTCTCTATGCCGAAGGTATGGAATGGATTTTAAAATTAATACAGTTTTTTCTTGACGATTTGAACATAATCCGTGGGTATGTATCCGTGTCTCACTGACAACGAAGGGAAATTGGGATTTTTTTTGTATGTGTGTGTGTCTTTGTCAGTCGAAGGGCAGGTTTGAGGATGTGGAAGCCCCTTAACAACGCTAGGGTACATACATAAGGATAAGGAATGTGTAGGGTTGAAGAAATGCTCTGCTCCTTAAGCTCTAAGAACGGAAAAAAAGAAAGATGAGAATGAAAGGGAAAAGTCTTCAGGAGAGCCATGGTCTTCTTTAGCTGCCTTAAGACACAAGGGCTCAAGTCTAACCGGATCACGATTTCATTTTACCGTATGAAAAATTTATGCAGCTATCATATTCGATTCCATTTTCTCCAGGATTTTTCCATTCTATGCCTGCCTACGTCTATGATTCTGAGACCAGGCAGGGCAAAATCATCTCTCTGAGTAATCTGTGAAGGAAAAGGATGGCATGGCTAGGGCATTTTCTGCAACCTCCTCACTTTTTGTTCAATTTTTTTTTCATTCTTCCCTTTCCACGTACGTACGTAGTTGGTAGTTCCTTGGTGGGCGTGATACAAGGGATATCTTCCCTTCGTGCTTCCGACCCTTCACGGAGGCTTCATTTTCAATCCAAAAAGTAAAAATAAGATTTCCTAATGCTCTTATGTCCATTTCCATCTTCCAGACTCTGCAAAATATTTGGATTCCAAAGGAAATAGGAATTGTTATGTATGAAAGCACGAAGGATTTAGATCCTTCTTATTATTTTTATTGCCTCGAATTTTTTGCCAATATCAGTCGTACAGTACTAGTACTGGTACTGGCTGTGGACGGTGCGGTACATTGGTTGCTCCGGACCTCTTAATGTGTGAACAACCCCAACTATTGATTTTAGTAATACGTAGTTAGCACTTAGGATATTGGTTCTTTGTTAGCGTTCATTTTAATTATAGTTTGTGTTTTAAGAAGGTTTCCAACTACCCTGTTGGAGTAGCAAGCACTTTGGAAACACATTGTTAATTTAGGGGATGGGGTTTTTCTCCCCCGGTTTCCTGATTTCTATCTTCCCCTAACCTTCTCCTCCCTCATCATAACTATGAATATGGAGTGAGTTCCTCCGCCCATTTTTCCACAGCTAAGGCCATTTTCATATCCTAGGTCTAGGCATTGCCAAAGCCATGCCATAACAACTTGACATTCATGGCATGCTGTTTTGTATGTATGGCCGGACAACCCGGGATATATGTATTTTGCCGGGGAAATTAAAACTTGCAAAGGGTTAAATACAGGATACACCAAGAAAGGGCGACGAGGTTAGCTTTTAGCTCAATCCAACACCTTCCTTCTTCCTATGTCCCCTTTTCCTCCTCAATCTACTGTAGTAATGCACAACGTAGGATTCCGTAGTAGTTTTGCCGAATGGAATATGGAGTTTTTACACTACACGATGGATACAATGTAATAACCCTCAAACCGGGCTCACAGGTTTGTATTAGTAATGGTGAAATAGATTGCACGTTACGTGACCGAAACACGCAACCCACCATCAAATATGGTATTTGCTCCTAGTTCAAGTCAGAAAGAGAGAATGAATGACAAGCCAAAAGCGTCCTACAATATACATACGGACGGAGAATGAATGGTTGTAGTTGTGGAATTGTTTATTTCCAAAATGAAATAACATGAAGAATATTTGATTGGATCCCTTCCTTATCCTGACCGGAGCTACTGCTGCTAGTGTGGTGGGTAATTTTCGCCCGAAAACCCGTCACCAATCGTTTCTCGTGTCACATTTTGGTGTCAGACTTGACTCCCATACATATTCATCCTCGTCACACTCTCATGCTAATGTCCTTGGTAGGCCAGTGCCGTCCGTGTCCATATTCACATTTGCATCCACAGTGGAATGCATGTACGTACTACGTATGCATTTGGTCGTCCTCCCCTGCATTATTATTATTACTATTATTATTATTATTATCTTTGTCGAGGATTTTTTGCCACTCTCTGTAAGTTAACTTGTCCTGGCCGGCCATCCTCACCTGTATGAATCCAGTGAATGAATGGGCCGTGACTTGGGAAGAACACGTACGGACGTGGACGTATGTATAAGACAGCATAGGATTTTGGTCGTCTTAGCATGCACTCGCACTGTAATGGAGGAGATGAAAAAGAGAATGAAGCATCTTTTGGGAATGGAATCTCCCCTCAGGTGAATCCTTGGAAGAATGAAAGGGTTGTCAAACGTACGGACGTATATACGTAAGGGTAAAGGATAAGACGATGGGAAGACGTGGATAAGAAAAGGGAACTGAAGATCCTGGTCCAAGAGATTATTTTACACACACTACTTATTTACTATACATTATCCATGGGATGGGATGGATGGCCATAGTACAAGGAATATGCATGTGGTGTTTACAAAGCTGGAGAATGGATGGAAATTTCTGGGCTGATGGAAGTATGCATACTTATGGGATCCCCAAGCTTTGTTTTATATTTTGTTTTTTACGCGGTAAAGGGGTGTACGAATGACTTTGACTAATGTTCAAAATTAAGCTACTTGGAATTGCCCATTGAATTTGAGCAAATTTTCAGGATTTTTCTGCGGAATTTCCTACTGTCCTGAGCCTAGGCCTGGGCCTTGTCGGCGGTGGTCGTAAGCAAA
Organism: Orthonychiurus folsomi; assembly: GCA_036851895.1. NCBI lineage: Eukaryota > Metazoa > Arthropoda > Collembola > Poduromorpha > Onychiuridae > Orthonychiurus > Orthonychiurus folsomi. Next base: position 10,613 of record JAAXYW010002133.1, read on the forward strand.
AGGATTTATGACCCAACCGGGATTTACAGGCGGTGAGTTTGGCTGGATGTGAGGAATTGAATCCTTTCAATGCCCGGGAAAATTTAAATCCTCATCCGTCCGTCCCGTCCCAAGCATTAAGGCCCGGGTCTTTTTTTTTCCTATTCAAATTAAAGTGGTTGTGGATTATCACTTAATTTATATGTTGTTTTTGAATTTCCTTCTCCTTTATGGATGGGAATACTTAAACTCGTGGATCCAAACTTACGTACGTTACGTTACGCCTTCCAAGTACATTATTGAGACTTTGAATATTTACACAAAAGCCGGCCGGCATTGCATTCCACTCACTCCTTTAGTTTGGCTGACTGGGATTGAAGTTTTGTAATGATGATGTGGGGAAGGCCGAGGGGGCCGGAGATGGACTCCTGAGAGTTGAATTGAATTGATGGATTAGTGGAAGAGAAGATGGTATAAGGATGAAGTGCCTTTTTTTGAAGGAGTCGTTCCGTCGTTCGTCGATTCTTTTTTCATCATTCCTTGTGTATGTATCCAAACGCGCCAAACCTCGACATTCATTCTTGTGTTCATTTTTCCCTTGTCCCGCATGAAGGTCACGGATTGCCCATTTGTTGGAGTCCAGGTTTCACGACTTCGTTCTTCTATGAGATGAAATGAAATCGTGCGGCTTGCATGGAGCGCAAATCAGGATCAGAAAATGTTTTTTAGTTCACTTTACCCATGTCGCCCTGATCCCGTAGCGTATGCTGCTGGTTTGGCTTATATGTTACATGCATTCCATTCGTTGGATATCCTTAAGATTTACGAAGACGATGGATGGATGAAAACTTAACTTTGGTATTCTTACTTCATAGTACTAGTATATGCCATTGCTTTGCTGAAGACTCGCATTATTTAGTAGTAGATTCTTGCCCTTGCCGTCCATACTCGGAAGGTTTTGACCATAGGATATGTATTTCATTTCAGGAGTAATATTTACCTTGTCTCCTAAACCCGTAAATTATTGACGTGTTTTTCAGAGAGAGAAAACCAGAAAAAAAATCTTACAAATAAATAAAAGTTCAGTGCATGTAGTGTAGTAGCCATGGTGTACCTCGTCTCGTACACGTACGTGTACTTCCGTTCAGTCAACTCCACGGAATAATAAATCCAACCCCACCGACCCATGAAAAAAATCCCCGCCCAACTTGTTTTTTTTATATTTCATAATTGGTAAATCCAGGAATGGGATCGAAATTGACTCCAACAACGCCCGCTACATACGCTGAGCTCTCAATTGAAGGGATTGTATGATTTTATATATACATGGAATACAATTTAATTCCCTGGTCTTAAGTGGACGACGGGGAAAATAGGGGAATTCATTAGTACGGGGGTTTTGAATAGTTAAATTAATCCAAATGTACCTCCTCCCCATTGGATTGCGTGTCCACGCTTATATCGCCAGTCGTAGTCCCTACCTTTGAAAATCATTCATTTCCTTTGCCAATATTAAACGGGGGGAGTTGAATGGTAAAGGGAAATGCCAGAACCAAAATCGTGTACTGTACCAATCAGTTATATTCCATGGAACCCAAATGCAATGCAATCCAATGGTTATGGAAGCCAACATGAAGATTATTCACGCATCTGTTAAGCGCGTTTGATATGATGAATGAGGAAGGGTTGGCTTTGACTCCCGTACGTACGTAAAGTAGTCAGTCCTTCACTCTCGGCTTCACATTTAGTCGGATTTGTATTAAATTTGAAATATTTCGAGATGATGCATGTATGGGTGGAAGGGGGAAAAATTCTCCGACGACGACTACTCCTTTGATCCTAGTAGGAATTCTACGTCCTGCAATGCACTTATACGTACGTATATGACATGACAATGACAACGAAGCAAGTGGAGTGGAGTAGAATATGTATGTATGAAATCAACCCGACCCGGTTCTTCTTTTTTTTCATCCGGGTGAAAGTCAATACTTGCCGAGTATGCATACTTGTATGCATGGATTCCTTGAACTGTGTTGATAGATATTGAATCCATAGTTGATGAGCATGTGGGATGGAGTTTGAGTCCATGTCCATGGAATATGAAGTACACACACTCTTTCCTCCCCTATCCTCTGCGTGTATTTGTCTCCAAGAATATATATCTCCAAGCATACAAAAAAGAATGGAGTTTGAAGAAAGTTGTGTGCATGGATACGGGATATTCAAGCAGAATGGAAAACCCGGGGAGGTCGTGTATGGGTTCTTTTTTTTTCTTCTTTCGGAACCACATGTTATGGACATGGCAGGTCTCAGAGTATGCAAAGCAATGACAGGATCCGTTGGAGTGATCCTTTGTGATAAATCTGATATTAGCAGACCTCTTGCTGACTTTTAAGATCCTTAGGGTTGCTTTTTTTTGTCTGATATTTTTTTTTCTCAAAAATATGAGCCGTACTTGACTCATACCTATACCGTCGTACATGGTGATAGCTTTAAGGGACGACGAAAATATTTGAAGGGGACAAGATGGAAGGAATTTTTTCCTTTTGCAAATAATTGCTATGCAATATTCAATGTTTCTATAGGAGAATCCATTCGAATCCACTTGAATGGAAACAACTGCATGTAAATTACGGGTATTTGAGTGGAATGAAATGGGGAGGAAATAAATTGTTTTGAAGGGAAATCGGAATGGGGAATCGTCTCGCGTCCCTTGTTTTGTTTATATTTCTTATTGTTAATCGCATGGGCAAGAGGCATTTAGCTTTTCCCAAAATTCCCATTGTCCTTACTTTCCCTGTAAACCAATTTGACGTGACAATAAGGAATAAAATCCCGAAGTCCTAAAGGCCCGGCCAGGTGTGGCCAAATCTACGTTTACGTTATGTACGTACGGTATGCTGCTACGATTCAACTTAATTATTCCAATTTACGGAAAACCTAAATCGAAATCCAGAAGCAGCGTATTTTTTCTTTCTTCATTTCCTTCGTCTGCTCGCACAGCATGACCCAGAAGTTTTTTTTGTAGAATCCGTACACACAGTTGACTCATGCACTAATATAGATCCGTTGTTATAACTTTGTATGTACTACTTCGTCGTTATGTTAGTCGAAGCTGTCGGACTTTTTTTTTTATTTGATTAAATACTGAATGTGTTTCTGCTAGGGTCTTTGTATGTGTTGTGTGCTTATGAAGAGGTATTATTTATGAGACTGGCGTGTTGTCGCAATGAACTTTTGTGGTAGATTACTCCTTACCGCCAACCCACGCTCAAGTCACCGCAGCCGTTTCCCGAACTTTTGGTCACTTGTTTAAATAGGGAGGACTGGAATATGGGGGGGGGGGAGAGAATGGGGCGTGGATTTGGACATGGAGATTGGGAAATAAATGAAATGAATGTTGGACGTTTTTATTTGTTATCAGTGTCACTCCTTTACTTAAGCTTTTGCTTTACCTTTTTCTTTTGACCTAAAGGAAAATACATTGTACATCCAATCCACATGGTAGGGAATGAATGCAATCCACCTGCAAAGTCCAGCCAACATTAGGTTGACACTTTACTTACGGACATGGATTAGCTAGCGTCCATTTAATTTTTTTCTCCTGTAGATTAGTGCACATTCACTTATGTACTGGAGGTTAAACAACTTAAAGTCTAAAAGTCACGTACATCATTTCCCCCCAACATACATCAGATGGGAGGACAATGAGATGAGATACCGGGTGGAGCTTTGGCGCTTGTTTTGAGTCTAATTTTTTTTCTAATGCGACATATGTTTATATTGACTCGGAATCATTTTTAATCAGTCGGAGTTGTTAGTTGTACTAATGTAATAATGGGTTGGTAAATGGCTTGGAGGATGACGGTTAATCATAATTTTAACATATCACAGTACTTGTATATACTCCATACACGCCAGGTTATTTTTTATTTGAAGCTGGAGCTTTGATTGGCTCCTGCGGCGGTGTCCAATTTGAGCTCAAGGTCAGCGTATCATTGGAAAGTCAAGTTCAAGTTCTTTTTTAACCGTCCTCCCATCCAAACCACATAGTGACTCAACTCATACGTACGTACACATTATACATTGCAACCCCTTTACTTTGCACGCATGCCTGCCAGCGTTTATCCAAACTCTTGTTCTGTGCATGTCATTATTACATGCACTCACCTTACCTGGGCTTTGGGAGTGCCGTATGTACGTATGTATGTATACGTATACAGAGTGCAATAAGGAGCCAGATGTAGTGTTGGATAAGCCCCGACTCACTGTGTAGTATGTGTGGATTTTTCATGTATGAGGGACACGAGCGAAGGAAGGATTCATTGCATTGCATTGCATTGCATTGGACATTGGCACGAATGGTAAAGTAAAAAAAAAGGTTTTGGATGGAAAGGAGGTTGGGTTAAATGCATGGAAGCAGCGTATGTACAGTACATTTAGGTGAAATGAGTGACGTGTGTATGTAAATGCAAATACAAATTACAATTGGACTACATTGGGTTGAGTGTGAAGTTTATGAGTAATTTTATTGTTAAGTAGTACAATGGTTGAGTTTTATTAAGTGTGGGTCTGTACACTTAGATAGGGTTGACTACTACTAAAGCTTATATTACGTATGTATATGTGTATGTATATGTTAGTTATGTACGAAATGACTGGAAGGGTTATTAAGCGGAGCGTGAATGATAGTACAGAGGAGACGGATGGTTGGATCGCTGGGTACGAACGAAATGGACGAGAAGGAGTGGGAAGGAAATTATAAATGAACATAAGGTTATGTATGTTGGGGTGAATTGGTTTGCCCAACTCGTAAATTAGGAGCATCAATTAAAATTTATTACTATTACTTTATTTTGACTTGTTTCATAGCGTCAATTGCAGAAAAATGAGCTTGTTAAATGGGATCCGACGACGATAAGCTGGTATTACTACTTTATGCATGCAGCTTTGGCATTTACATGGGAATTTTTTTTTGTGCAAAAATTTGTGAATTTAATGAGCGCCGCGGCCGCGGCGAAGGTTGGAGCATAACATTACATACAATACAATGGGAATAGGATACATTTATTTTTATAATTATAAATAAGGAACCCACAGGAGGAATGGAATGCAATGTAATGCAAAGGAACGGAGGCAAATGCCATGCACATTGCACTTATTAGACTGAGAATCCTTTTCTTTGAATCCATGATTGAGCGCCGCGCTGCTAGACTTGACGTTAATTGCTTCACCGAAGAAGAGAAATTTGAATAAATACCTCCGCCATTTAAATTTATGGACCAATTGTTTATTTGATTCTACAATTCACTCCCGCCGTGCCGGGCAGGGTCGGGCGTCGTCGTGATTAGCTATTTATAATAAATTTCAACTTTTTTTTCCATGATTAATATTATTACGTTGATGGAAAGTCAGAAGGATTTTGAATGAAGGTGGGTCGTTGTAACGTACGTATCCACGTAAGTTATGCACAGTGGACTCCGAAGCTCATTTATAATCAAGGTGTGTCGGGTACAAGAAAATGGTGTGGCGAAATATAATTGATTGGCTCTGGGAATGCATTTCCATTTGGCATTGTGTTCATCCGTATTATGTGTATGCTCACACCGGGATATGTTCAGGCTCCCAGCTGTCATAAAAAAAGGAAGCAAATAAGCAGGGGCAGTAGCATTTCCACTTATTGGGGCAACTGGAATGAAAGAAATAACACATGGGGGAAGAAGCAACCAAGGCAGAGCAGGGCAAGGCGATTATTTTTTTTTAATTTGCAATGTGTGACGTACATAAGGCCTTCTCGAAGGGGACACACCTCCCTGAATTATGGAATGGGTGTTCAGCATAATGTAAGTGGTGTTCAACACAAAGGCAAAGTCCAATTTTGGACACACACACTTGGGTTTTAAGGATTGTCTTCCGAATGTTTACGACCTGAAAAAATCGCATAAATCTGACTCGCGCCCGCGCCTTGTTACCCCTTTTCCTATTGTCTATTTTGATTATGCTTGAATTCTGGAGAGAAAAAAAAACCGACGAACAGATCAGTACTTCATAACCGACCGCCGCCGCGCCGCTGTTCCATTCGTTCGTGTTTAGATTTTTTTTTTGAATATTTAAAAAAAGGCGGTAATGGCTCCACTCATCCATAGAATACATACACATACTTACGAGGGAAGTACCCGAGGTGCAACCTCCCGATTTGGCTGAAATTTTGTCCACTTATTACACTTATGTAGAAACTATGTTTCACAAAGTGTCCACTCTCACTACTCAAATTTCGAATTTAGCCGA
>JAAXYW010002134.1:0-16870 GCA_036851895.1 Orthonychiurus folsomi
TCTTAGGTTCGGTTGGACATTAAAAATTATGCCAACTTGCAACTTACGATTAGGGAAAGGAGAAAGCCCCTAAAACGCAAATCAACCAACCTGCATTATTATTAGCAGGGTAGTGAATATATAGTCTAAAACCAAATCCACTATACACTCACTCATTCCAAAGTGTAAACAACCTGCTGCAAGTTAACACACGAAACACACGTTTAATCTGAGAAGGACTCGCATGATTCTGAAATTCGAATTTGATGTAACGTCTAAACCCAACTAAAAAACTAAAATTGAAAATTTTGGGGTACAATTTAGTGCTTTCTATTTGCATCTTTATATTGTTCTGAGGCAATGCTAGAATCGTTGTCAGCAAATACTTATTCACGCACAGGTTTAGTTCTTTTCAATGCAAAAAAAAAACCATGCGTTACATTATTACTGAAATAGAAAACACCAGACATACATTAATGTAATTTTCATCATTCGTTTTCACCAACTTCCTCCAAATCAATCTCACATAGACAACCTGCTAACCTGAATGAAAGCTCGGTGGTATGGTATGGTGGTGCGCTGCGCTTTGGCAAGCCGATGCGATGATGCATGAAAAATGATTGTCAACTTTTTTGCTGAAATTCCAAAAATTAATTTTAAAACGTTGGAAAACGGTATATTGAATTTAGCGTAATAGCTTATTAAGTGTGTCTAAGGTATATAATAATGATGAACATCATCATTTAGCCATTTACCCTAGGATACTTATTAAGGCGGGGCGGGCGACCAATGCATTTTGTTAACACCAAATTCGGCTAAAGTGGCTTAAATCTTGCATGATGATACTTAATGTTTAACGCTTCCGAATTATACAGGCCGCATTGGCTTCTTTTGTACGCTCTGTAAAGGTTTATGGTAAGTATTAAACCTGTAAGAGGCAGTCAGTCTAGTGTCGGTTGGTGAAATATTGTGATGAAAGGTAGTAGAGCAGGGCTAAAGTTAAAAAGTAAATTACAAAAACAACAACTAATAATTTAAACAATTTTCAGCTTGAGGTTCGGTTCATGTTAGCCGTTGAGTAGTCAGTAGCATAGATTTGACAACGTAAAGGGCTTGGAATGAATGCCGACGTACCAACCTCGTCGCATTTTCAAAGTTTGCAGCCAAGACAGCGAATAAGGCAAGATTGAGAATTTCTTTGCAGTGAACGAACGGAGCACTGAATTAGTTTAATTACGATGGACATTTAGACTTGATCTCCTCAGTGGCGAAAATTTATATAATTTTTGTTCGTGTCAACTGCAGTGTGGGCTACAACTAACCAAGGAAGATGGCAGCCAAGGGAATGACTATTACGGTAAATAATGTGAAATGTCTTATTTTAAATAAGCTATATGTAGGAAATGAAAAGTTTGGGCGGTTTGCATCCTCATAAAAACTGTTCGAAATTCCTGAGATCTTATTCCTATAATTGGATTCATTTAATTGAACGCTGGTGAAACTAGCAGTGATGATTAGAATTCAGTTTTTATGCATTGTATACTTGTACTTGTACCTAGCATTTACTCCACATTTTGATAACTTGGTATTAAAATTGTTCACTAACTACGGTCTATTTAATTGCAGGCTCAAGTTACAAATATTATATGGAACCAGTCGGTCATTCAGAAGTGCCAAGAACTGACTAATCTCATCAGCCTGGCTTCCATTGAAGAGTTGAAGAATAATTATCAACCTATTGTTGACCATATCTTTGGGTTTACTGGCGGTGCTGGTTGGGGTCTACGGAGCATTACTCGTCAAGCTACCCCAAGAGAATACGATGTAATATGCAGATTTCTAGGTCCTCAAGGACCACTTATTGAACTGGCATATCGCCTTCTTGGTGATCAAGCACTCAAATTTCAATTTCCAATCAGTTGTCTTCATGTAAGTTAATTTACTAGCACCGATATTTTCAATATACTCTTGAACTTGTATGATGATTTATATTAATGCCTTATGCTTGCTGGTTCTTAGGCATCAGTCGAACGGCAAATTCAAAGATGTGATGTCACTCCATTTCTGGCCAATAAAGTTGTTTATCTGGGGAATGGAGCGCCACCAAAGTCCTTACTACTAAGTAAGCACTGCATATTACTAGGATGAGTGAAACGAAAGTAATGGGTGACTAACTCGAACTACTTTTAAATGTAGATTCTTTTGAGTACTACTTTTTTTTGTACGCTTATCTTCAATTGAAAATCTGCTCAGAGAGCAGTAACTACCTCATCGGTTGGGGAAGTTTGGCAGACAATGTGTACGCTGCCTTATTAGAAGAGTACTTAGCATATTTTCTTCCATGTGATGGTAATGGAGTGCCAAGCATTCAGTTCATCTTTCGCCAAATTCCTGACACAGCATTTACCGCAACTCATATAGCGCCCAGGTTTGTATTAAAGGTTTATAGTGTTTTGTATCAAGCAGGAGCACACGATATTTATATACTAAATACTATGTTCAGGAGCCCATTAACTACATTATCTCCGGGTATGCCAGACAAATCCCGACCAAAATTGTTCAAATCACTTGTGTTCCAAGAGCAGTTGGTGGGATCCACTCATCGCGAACCTCTGTTCCACTCTGCGATACCTGCTATTCAAAAGGAAACATGGAGAACTGAGACTGTTATCAACACATTCATGCTTATTTGGATGCATATTGATGCCCCTCAAGATCCCTGTAAATTACAGTTGCAATTTGTAAGCTGTAATTTGATATTTTCCATGAAAAATCGGTTTCTCGCTACCGTTGGTTGTATGCGCAATGATCCACAACTTCATGAACTTGTTTCACAGGATTCTCCTCTTCCTAGCGTGGAGCTTGTCAAATCGATTCGATCACTGGTTCGACATTTTCATCACTTTGCTTATTGTGTTGGCAATCATGTCATGCACCCATTAGAAGATGTAAAGAGGTAAGTTTGGGTTAGTTCTGAAATTTTATGTTTTGTTGGCTTGTTGTGTAGTGTATCCTTAAGTCATGCTTGAGGAATCATTTATTTCTAGCTTGTATATAGTAAATGAGGATATGCTATAATAGGAATAGATTTTTGATTTGCGCATCTTGTTACTTAACTAAATGATAAATTGTTTGCAGAGGTACATTTCCGATCTTCCAGAAGAAATTGTATGTTGTTCTTCGTTATCTTTTGGCACGATGGCCACTTGATAACTCATTTCGAATTGTGTACGAGACTTGGCTCAGTTATATTCAACCCTGGCGCTACACCAAGTTTGATCGATCGTAAGTCTTCTAAATTTTGCAGCGCACTCTTCAGAGCTAGAAACAACATTCCTTATATGAGTGCTCTGCATTATAGACGCCAGTATGGAGAGCGAGAAGAGGTTCAACTTGACTCGAGATGGTACAGTTTTATCTTGGAAAACATTCTGTTCTACACATACCTACTTATACAAATGCTACCACGATTTGAAAGAGTGGAATTAGAAGCAGTCCGAAATGCCCAGATGTTGCTTCGTGTGTCCAAAGTTTTCAACAGTTATGATAACTTGAAAATTATGTTGAAAGACGTGGAGCGCACTTTGCTAGCTGACAGTCCAAGACCAGGACTTGGGGGGGAATCACCGATTTACTTGCACAGTCCCTCAAAGGCATCAAATATGAACTCAATTCGAAGCGTCGGGAATACATTTTCACTCGAAAATTCAACATTAGGCATTACGATTGCTCAGGTTCATCATCACATACGAGAATTGGAAAACCCAAATTTTGACTACGAACCTCTCTTCTCTACTAAGAATCAGGAAAGAGTAAGCTATGATCTATATTTCGTTACCTCTTAAAATGTCGGGCATCACAATGCATGTTGTATGCTGTAATTTGAATTTCTTCCAGATATTGAATTTAATGAAGCTCATATGTGAAGCAAAGGGAACACTGATACATCTTCAAAGAGAATCGGAGGATAAGAGCCATAAGTCTACAAGAAGTATATGGTTTGATAGAATGTTCACTAGAAACGCCGCTTCTACTGTGTCAAAGGAGCAATCGCTTGTCACTGACAGAGAGAAAACTATTCAGTTTTTAGACGGATCTTTGGCAAACATCTCAACCTTTTTTGATGTTAGAATAACATTTCCAATTTTTATCTTTTGTTTTATGTTTATACAATATTTCTTTACCACCAGCTTGCCAAGCCAGAAGTAACATTTGATGTCGATACCACCGGAGGCGGTGATTATTCCAACGAATCCGGTCTTTACAGTAGCATGTCTTTTTCTCAACTTCGGACAAGCAGTCTATCTCCGGATCAGGTTTATCCACCTGGACGATACAGCCCTAAAATGATTAAACCATTGGGGAATCCAGATCTAGCTCCACGGAAGGGCGACGAACAAGCAGTCCTTATACCTCTACTTATTGCTTTGTCAAGGTTTCTGAATCGAACTGTAAGTTGTACTTACGGCCATAAATATATTTTCCTCAATCTACCTTATTAAACATCCTTCTAATGGTTGGTTAATTTGTCACAGGTCTTGCCCTTTGTCGAACCCTTCTACTACCAAAACCACTGGAAAGGTAGATTTACTAGGGCTATCTTATCTAAACCTGAACTTTATACAGAACTAGTAAAGCAAGGTCCCGGCCGTGTTCTTCGAATCCGAAAGTATTTACCACCAAGGATTAATCTTCGATGTATGGGATCAACTTACTTTGCTGCCGTCGTGCTTGGTATATTTCTTCTTGGTGCTCTGTTTGGTGTGAGCGGATCTGGTTGGATACTTTGGCCACTTTTAGCTTATGTATTATATGTAACATTGAGAGCAATGACTGAGCCTCGTCATTACCTTCAAGAATTGCGAACGGAGTTTACTGGATGTACCGACACTCCTGATGTTGAGTTTTATCCATTTCCGCAGCTGGGTGATAGTGGTGGAACCTATTTTGACGAATAAGCAAGTAATTGCCATTCCACACAAAATTCATAATTTTTTACCAAAATCCCGCATCAACAGCATTAATCAAGCGTGAGTCATTATTGAATATCTTCGATTTGGGTTACGTTACAAGGATGTTAATTTGGCAACGGACCACTCAGTTATTTTACTCGAGGGCCCGTGATGTTTAGTTTTAATTAAATAAGTTTGAGCCCAATGTAATGAGTAAATATGAAATGTTTCTTGTCCTTGTAAACAATGTAAATTCTTGGTTTTGTAAGGCGTTATTGCTAATTCTCATCATCCGTCCACTTGTTTTTTCTGGCTTATTTAGCTCTGTCCTACCGTTTATTATTCGTACTTGTACTAACAAGAAGTTAAAGACTATCCCGTTCTGTGTCTCGTTCTCTGAGTTACAATTCATTACTATTTAGTGTTTAAGTGTGCTTAACCCTTTAACGGTCAACGAAAACCAGGCTAACTTTTACTGATTCTAAGCAAGATTCTATTTTCTTTGCCCATTGCTAACTAATAATGCATTTAGCAATTTGATATTAGCAAAATTACTAGTAGTGTTAGTAATACTGGCATCTGAAAGTCCTAGAGTCGATAGTGATTGCACTTTCCATTCAAACCTGCAGCATTTAATTATGAATTCCTATGTATTTTGGACTCGTACGAAAGCGCGATGGAAAGACTGAAGTTTCTAAATTTGCCAAAATAAGCGATATCTACTCTTGTATAAACATTTTTAGACAAAATTTGTTGTTAGTCACAGAATTCAAATTTCATTTAAGAAATAAAGCATGAATATATTACATTCCAAGTAAAATGTGAAGTAAAAACAAGTCAAGAGATAAAATCAATTACGTATTAAAATTAAGGAATGTCACGACTGAACAGAAATGGTTGGCTGATGCAGTATTTACAATGTTACAATTCATGATGCAGTTGTATGGTTCTGCAATAATCTTAACTACACTACGCCGACTGCGCACACATTAACCAAAATTAAAAGTTAATAAAATCCTGAACGAATGTCAACAATGTCTTGTCATCTCTCACACATAAAAAATAGAACCATAGCAATTGCGGTGGTGCATGGTGGCGAGTCGGGGTAGTCGGGGATGCATGTATGTGCAGCGTGGTGCACTTCCCATGGCAGCTCCCCCGCTCAAATCCGTCTTCTCTTTCTGTCTCTCCTCCACTCATTGTGAATCTTGAGTTCCGTCAAAGTGGAAGTATCTTGGATTTGGACTCTTGAGGAAATTCTACATCTAAAAGCTGGTGAACGGGCCTTTGGAGGATCTGCGTTCTGTTTTTGTAAGTCTACTCCAAATTTCCAAGATAGTATTTAGTTTAGTAGTCTCATCTTTCTCGTTTCCATGAATTACATAATGAGCGACATTAATAATAGTTGTTGTATGATATCTTGGCTGATCGGCTACCGACGCAGAAAGATAGAGATTGATCATTTATTAATAATACGCTGTCATTTTTCTGGGCTGCAAACAGACAGAGTACAACTATTAACCAGCAGAAACAACACCACCGCCGTTGTGGGAGCACGCGGGGACCACGACAGCGAGGAAAGTCGGGACAATATGTCTAGCGTCAAAGTGGCGCCGGAGGAATCCAATTCCCCCCCAAATTCTGACATGGACCCGCCGGCTAATAAAATAAAGAAACTAATCCTGGAACCAACTCACATTGGGTCTGTATCTACCTTGGAAGAAATGGACATCAAAGTTATTCAGTTTCAACAGAAGAAGATAAGACTGGTGAGTAATATTTGGATAGATTTTGTGGGTTAATTTGGCTAACGTGGAACTCCCTACATGATTATAGTCATAACTTGGCCTAGGTCACTTTTGCCACACTCTCATACTCGGATTAATAAAAAAGCATATATAGGAAATTGTTATGTTATGCTATGTATAATTTTTTTTGCTTATATGCTTGTATTTGAATTTAATTTACAGAGGTTGGTGGCTAGACAAAAGATTGAAGATGTAATGAAAATCAGGATAGAGCAATTAGAAACAAGACAGACCCAAGACGATGCGGTTCTGAATCTTATTAACCGACATTGGAACCAATTGAATGAGGATATTCGTATTCTATTGCAAAGGTTTGACGCGGAGACCTCTGATGAGCTGGAAAGCGAAAGTATAAAAATATTTAACAATTTAGCAACTTACGTACTTAAATAGTTTTCTAGTTTGGTTTGGTTGTAATTGCTACCTTAACCTTGTTAATGTCAGATGAGAATCAAGCAACCACGTCCTTCCTAAACTCACTTTCTACTTGGGACAAGGATGAATTGGACACTAAACTGGTTAATCGTGTACAGGTAAATTCTCATTGCACTGTTCGCAATAATACTTCTTTGGTTGGAATTAGTTAACAAATATCCGTATAGGTTTCAACAAGAGCTGTCGCGAAGATCATTCAAGCTTTTGACAGACTGCAGCAAAGGAGCACAAAGACTTCAAAATCATTGAAGGAAGAAACTGCAGGTAATTGAACATGAATATATGTTTATGACAATAGACTTAAGCGGCGTTAAGGGACTTTACATTTTTGCTTAATTGCATTTGAATCTAGTTAGGCTACTCTAGTTTCTATCAGAAATTTTTTTGAAGTGCACAGCATTTTGTGAGAATTTCTAAATTTACTGAATATGCGATTCAGAAAAATCTCCCAATTTGGAAGAAAATTTGAGAAGTGTTTACATCAAACTACAATCTGAAAATAGTCGCCTGCAAGCATTGAACGTAGGCCTTCACGAGCGGCATCACACGTCTTCCTTAAAGGTACCTTTAAAGTTATTGTATATAATTTAGTTCTGGAGGTTCGTAAAAAACTCGGCAGCAATTTCTAAATTAGTCAGAGTGTTGTCTTAATATTGGAATTGCGTCCTTAAATTTTGGAAATGATGCGACTGGTTTGAAATGTATTTACTCTTTTAATGCGTGCATTTGTTTCAGGTGAAAGAACTGACGGATAAATTAATTGCGGAGGTCACGAAAGGTGACGAGTTGCATAATCGTGTAGACGATTTATCTTTCGAGGTTCAAAAACTGATATCTACAAACGAAAGGCTCATTACTCATATTCAAGATTTACGCGAAAAGTATCGTCGATTCCAAATAAGCTCTGGCTCGGAAGAGAAAAAGGAATGCGATTTCAAAGTTGAAATCAGTGACACGGAAATTGTGAATCTGCAAAAGGCAAACGAGGAGATCGGGAAGTTGGTCAGTGACAGGGACATTGAATTGGAAAGCCTCATGCAAAACCATAAAGAAATTGCGCTGGAGTTGGATCGTCTTAAACAAGACGTATGTATTCAATTTTAGCTACAATTCAATCAGAAAAACTAATTATTTGGTTTTAGTTCACTCAAAATTATTCTCTGGCCCTTTCTTCTACAATGTAAATTATAAATTTCTTTCAGCTCAAGCAACTACCGGAAAACCAAATCAATGAAACAGCAGAATATAAATCTTTACAATCTAAGTTTTCCGTGCTGCACCATGAGTGGAATTCTATTCATAAGAATTTCGAGGAAGCCAGAGCCGCTTCTCTACATCTCAAAACGCAGCAGGTTAAACATCAGGGGAATGTTGAGGTAAATATAAATGGAACTTTTGTTATTGTTATGAGAAATTACAACATATTTTCTAAACAATTCGCACACTTGCAATAGTGTCATGACTAGAGTTAGTTGTATAGAAGGACTAAATATACAAGTATTATATTATCTGTTACACGTTTATTTGATATGATTGACACCTCTGAAAAGTTTTGGCATTAATGGAGTTGCGGCCGATAACAGAAACTTTGATAATTTGTAGTAATACGAATGTTAGCAGTTTTGGATTCTTAGATTCAAACCGGTGGATTTCGTATTTTGTCTTATTATCTATCTCCCTTTATTATCGCTTTTAATATTTCCGTTGATCTAGTATGGCTAGGGCAGCTAGGACTTAGTTTACCTATGTCAAAACAAAAATAATTGACCGTTGACTCGTTTTTCGATGTTATCCTTCTCATTGGACTTGCTTCTGTCTTATATGTTGTCTTTGATAGTTTATTCTTCTATTAGGTTGAGGAATTGGTATACGTCAAGAAAATCCGAGCTGAGCAAGTACAGTTGGAAGACTATCTTGGTCAAGTTCGAAAGGAATATGAGATGCTGCGGATTGAGTTCGAACAAAATCTCTCCGTTAACGAACAAACTGGTCCAATAAATCGTGAAATGAGGCATTTGATATCTAGTCTTCAGAACCAAAACCAGCAGTTGAAGGGAGAATCCCAAAGATATCGCCGAAAGTACAAAGAGATCGGTACTGAAATTTCGCAAATTAAAGTCGATCGCGACCAAATGCTGGCAAGATTGAAGGCGCTTAAAGAGAAGGAGAGCCTGCGCCGACAAGCAGCTGGGCTATCTGACGATGATGATGATTCTATTGGATTTACGGATGAGACTTCATCCACAGTAGAGAGTGCCTCTGGGATCCATGATCATGATTCATCAAGTGACGTAAGCTACTTCGGGCTATTTTATTGTTCCGTGCCCCAAACTAAACAATTTAATATACATTATCATCATGAGCATGAATTTTGCCGAAGTCAAGCGCAAAGTATTTTATTACAGGAGTCGATTCGAAATTATGATGCTGTCTTAAAGAGAACAAAATGTGCTGAGTCAACCATGAAGCCATTTGATGCAAAAGAACTGTGTTCGAAAGTTCCCGATAGCAATGCAAAAAGCCCAAGAAAGGAAAAAGAATCAGAGGATGAAAACACAAGAGACCTAAAATCACAGCTAAAGTAACTTTATAGTGAATATTGATAGAGGGACATAATTTAAATCTAAATTTTCAAATAGTTCCTGGTCTAACATTGTGTGTTATTTTATTAGGAAAGCGGTCAACGAAATGAAAGAAGCTAAACTCCTTTTGGATATGTATAAAGACACAAGCAAAGAAATCCATGAAAAAGTTGAGCTTATGGCTTCTGAAAGGAAATATCAGATAGAGATTGACGAACTAAAAACAGTGATTAAGAAATATCAAGATTTCAAGAAGGAGGACAAGAAGAAGCTAGCCGACGATGATGCCGTCAGGCGAATTCATACGTTGGAGTCTCAAGTGAATCATCTACAGAAGCAAGTTTCTGCTCAGAAGCTGGAGGAAGACGCACTGATATATGAAATGGATGTAACAGGACAAGCATTTGAAGACATGCAGCTTCAAAACTCTAGGCTAGTCCAGCAGCTTCGTGAAAAAGACGATGCTAATTTCAAGCTAATGTCAGATAGGATAAAGTTTAACCAAGCGCAAAGGTTCCAACGAGAAGCAAAGGATCTCTTAGTGGATATGGTAAGTACCAATACCAATTACTATCTGAAGTGAGGTACTCTGTGGATATATGAGATTATGATTATGAAAATTGAAAAGTGCATAGAATGAAAGCCACACTGTTTGACTTGCTTGTAATTTTGATAGTATGTTCAAATAGCATTTATGACAGTCATCTGTATTGGTTTTTTAATATATTTAAATTTATTAATATGGGTTATTAATTATTTCCAGATCAATGTATACACTACACAGTTGGAGGCGCAAACTTTGATTGCACGGAAATTGGAAGAGAAGGAAAAGGTCGTGCTGACCACCATAAATAACATGGAAAAGGAGAACGGGGAGCGCCTGCTACTTTCTGAAGCGTTCAAGCGTAAGGCTATTGAGAACGCGCAATCCTCGGCTGAACTCAAACTCCATTTGGGTAAGACGTTTAAACGAATACTGTGACAACATTATGAAATCATTATTCATCCTATCTACTCTATATTATTTATATAATATTAGTCTAACTTAAATAACATATTTATTTTTGTTGACAACAACCATATTACTTGATGGCTTTGCAGAGAAATACCATTCTCAAGTTATTGATGCTCAGCAAACAGTAACAGAAAAAACAAGTGCTCTTGAAGCCGAGGCGTACAAAACAAAACGTTTGCAAGAGGAGATAGCCGTTGTGAAAGGCAAGCTGGAAAAACTGAATTCAATAGATTTGGCTGGAAACTCGGACGAAGTCATGATGGAAGAAATTCGTGAATTTAAGGAAATTTTGACATGTCCATCTTGTAAAGTTAAGCGCAAGGACGCTGTTCTTACGAAATGCTTCCACGTGTTTTGTTTTGATTGCCTACGAACTAGATATGAGACACGTCAGAGAAAGTGCCCAAAATGCAATGCTGCATTTGGAGCAAACGATTACCATCGTTTGTATTTAACATAGACTGAGGAGGTCCAGTTGTATCCCGCAGTAATGTATATTGCTAAACTTCCTTAAATTTTGTTGTGAATTTGTTAGTACATTGCAGTTACTTTCCTGAAATTGAGATATAAAGTTTCAACTTTTTTATGATTGTCTACTTAATGTGGTGAAGAAGCGATAAAGATGTTTGGTAAAACAATTGCAGAAGACGGGAAAGTAGCCACTGCACGTATTATATTGTATTCAATCAAATGTTTATTTTTATGGCGCATAAGTGGTCTAGTTCAATCTGTATGTGTAATATATAGTTGCGACTATATTCTATTCCTATTAGGGGTGGAATTTATTAGCCAATTCATAAATTGAAATGGGCCCGAGTTCTCAAACATAGTGTGCTCTTTATTTTGCTGGGGAAGGTTGACAAATTTAAGTGTTTACTTCCAGTAAGCAAATTCTCAAGACTGATAGCACGTGTGGAGCCTCAAATCATAATGGTGACTGTCCTTGAACTACTATGAAGTAAACTGTACAAATATTTTGCTTTTTACAAGAAGGAAGATGTTTTGGTTAATCTAGTTAATACTAGTTACTAGTAACTGATTGTACAATCTTTATCTCAACACGAGCTGGTTGTTTCTGAGCCTAGCAAACGTACATACTTATTTTTCGAAAGCCTGCGAAGTTTACGCAAATTCTGGCTCTGCGCGATTACACTTGATCTGTGATCACAGTGATCAGCAAATTTATGGTGTCTTTCATGTAGATTCCTATATTTCTTACTCTTACCAACAAATAAATGTTTACGTACAAGAAGAACTTTTGAACTTGTATTTTCTACTCTCTCAAGTATTATTTTGGCGGATGTTCTTCCACCTCTCTGCTAGATGCGCGGATAAGCATACAATACACCAATGTTTCTGTAGGATATTCATTGATTGACTTGAAAAAAACTAGAAAACGTTCATCAATATTGAACTAATTATTGGCTAATTTATTCAGAAAGTTTGACGTGTGCGTAAAACGTTATATTTCTACTATTACTCAGATTAATTTAAGTCAACAATGATTGCAAAGCCAAAAAAACTCAACCGAGAGTTGCTTCAAGGGAACAAAGCGTCGTCGGGTCTCGGGTGATTGATAACAAACATCACATACATTCAAGCATCATTCATTCAAACTTCGAGCTTCCCAGGCCGCCAGGCCGTGGTGATATTTGAAAGTTTTTGATAGACAAATCCATCCTCCAAATCTTTGCATGGGGCAATGCATCGGAATGGGGCTCATCAGGTCAGAACAATACAGAACTGGGTGGGAGAAGGGCTTATGTGTAGAGCTGAGTGCATCCTCAAAATAAATTCCCCTCTGGTCAGCTCAGAATGACAGCTATTATCGTCGTCAGCTCGTTAGTTTGTATTCCATTTCCTACCATCTTCCACTTGGAAAGGATATGTTCCCAGGTGAGGACATTTTCCTAATTCACTGTGTATAAAAATACTTCATTGCAATAATATTATGGAATGCTCATGCAATTAGAACCCTCGCCAGTACAACAGGTTTGTTTTCAAAGTTAAAATTTCAAATCTTTAACAAGCTTAACTGGTAAGTACTACGCGTATGTGGACTTAATACTGGAATTTGTTTTGATGTATTTCAAATTTCAGTAAATATTTATCTGGAGCTGTAAATTGGCTCTCGTCATCACGCAACTAACTACCTGTCTGTGAGTCTAACAAAAGCCTAACCGCAGCATAGGAAGGAGAGCAGCGCAAAAGTTCTTCCAGGCTATCAAGGAAGACTCGTCGATTGCAAATTTGTGGTCAGGCCTGAAAAATCAGTAACTGAAAATGTCTAGAACTGGTAGAGCCGAGACAAGAAGCAGAGCTAAAGATGATATCAAGCGTGTGATGCAAGTAGTCGATAAAGTTCGACCCTGGTAAGAAATGAAATAAAACCTTGTTGCGTCTTAACGCTTGTCACTTGTTTTAATGACTAGATCTTTAGTCCTAAGATCTTAACTTTTTAACTCCAATGGATTACACCGCCATGCCTTGTGCGAACTCCAAGACTAATTGAGTTTTTCTGACAGGGAGAAAAAATGGGTCACCTTGCGAGATACTACAATTCGAATTTACAAGTGGGTGCCAGTAAACCAAGTGGGTTCAGCCTATTATAAACTTAATCTATTGTGCCTTTCTTATGTTTTATTGAATTGCATTTTTTTAGAAAAAGGAAATTGAAACAGTAGAAAGGGAAGTTAGAGAAAGGCCCCAGGGACACCGCTTAGAAGAGGCTGAGCCTCTTCCCGCGAGTAGCATTGTTAATGGAGAAGAGGACTCTAACACAAGTAAGTGAATTTTGGAGTTTTCAGTTTCCTACTTTTAGGTTATAGGCTGATCAGCAAAGATTTAAATGTGTACTACGTTTTAATAGGTTTTTCAGTTACAAGTGACTCGCAAGGTACGACAGAATTTGTTGGTGGCTCAATAATGAGCGAAGATTCTCAGAGCTGTGAACCGGCACTGGCTAAGAGACCACGTCTCGATTGAAAACTTTATCAAACACTATGCTAATGTTAAACAAATGTGTGCTAAATTTTTTGAAATAATTTTTACGCAGCAAGTTAGATCGCTCCCCATATTACAGACCTCCATGTTAGACGCTGGTCGTACTATATCATATTGGGCCGAATCTAACAAACTAAACCAAGCATTTATAGTAGAATTGATTCTGCTTTCCAACTTAGTCAGAAGAAGTCAGATCCTGAAGATGGTGAGAAAGCGCGTTGATAACATTTGTCAAGGGTGAATACATTTTAGCCAGCATGTTTGAACTGACACAGCTTAAGACTAGGAGAACCAGGGTAGAAATTTTACATCGCATTAGGCAGGAGTTGTAGGTTATGTAACCTCACACCAGTGATTCATTCCAGACCTAGTTATTGATTACTAATTTCTTTAGTTCTCTAAGAATGCTGTTTTCAGCACAGATTTTAATTTTGGCATCTCCCTTGCAAATATATGTCCGTCCAAGAGAAAGTCGGACAATTCAGCAGGCCAGTAAATGTGGGGGTGAAGGAACGCCCCACAACAAAAAAGTTTTAGTTTAGTTTTAAATCAAAAGTTTGTTAAGTTTGTGTACTCTAGCCACTGACAGAACACTTGACTAAAGGGTTACGTGGTTGTTAAATTATATTCCTATTAGATTATTTTATTTTGTTTCACTTTGTTTTGTTAGCTGCAAGTAGTAATGGTCAAAAGACTTGCAAATATGTTTTCTTATTCAGTTAATATTATTCCGTGCAGTTTCTAACTACGATTACCACTGCCACTTCCCCTGGGAACTACTACTGGGTTTAAAAATGTACGCATTGCTTAGCTTTCTGTTAAATGTACATACTATTGGTTTCCAAATCCCGCTGTATTTGCACAGAATTTTGGAACTAAACCAATATCGGTTGAGCAGTATCGGTTGTAGCTTAGGATAAACCTGCAAAACGTGTAAGTAGCTCATGTACCAAGTAGTGAAATCTAGCCAACATAACTAACAGACCTGTTAGTTATAGAGTATTACTTGTGCTGTGCAAACTTCAATACTTTTAAGTTAACTCATTGAGATTAAATGCTCAACTTACACAGATCTTTTGCGCAGATCAAAACCTTTTTTACGGCAGGGAGTTCTGCCAAGCGATCTCCTAGTTTCAAAATACGTAGTGAATGTGCATTGCAAGATATAGTATAATGCTACCAGCCAGCATACCAGCTTTTACGAATATGTTGTAACTGCTACAAAAACTTTTGAAGTGTTTCTCCAACGATTAACTGAATTGAAAATAAAAATGTTATTACTTTTTATTCCAAGCATTTTTATTGATGTGTTTTGCCTGACCTGAATTCTGTTACATGCCAAAGTCTTAGTAGATAGCGCAGTGTATTAAAATTAATCACAGTGCAATTAACGGTTGTATTGTCCTAAAATAAAATTATCATTGAGCAGCATCTTTTGTTCAGAATGAAACGCTTTTCACGACAGGCAGAGGAGTTATGCGTTCAGATCGACCATCTTAGTTTCAAAAGCGTAGTGAGTTGGCAATGCGTGATTTATTATTAGAATCATAATGCGGTCACCTAGTATAGTATACCAGCTTTTGTGATTATGTTATGTTGAAAGAAAGAAAATAAAATTTAATTCCTTTTTGTTCCAAGTATTGAGCTCCGCCTGGCCTCAATTCTGTTAAGTCAATGTTTTAGGATATAGCACAAGTGTAGTTAACGTCTTTGCTTAATTATTACTACATTCCTGTAGTTTGCTTAAAATGCATTTGTATTTAATAGCTTGCGGAACTTCAATAATTACTAGTTTCCATTTTTTCCTGCAACTGCAACACTGCTGGCACATGAAGCGTGAAGGAAAAGGGGCCCAAAAAAAAATTTTTTTTTATGATTACATGTTTTGTCAACAAGCTTTTTCTTGCAAATTAGTTAAAAATTGCAATCACCCCAAATCCCTTCACATAAATTGTTATTGGAGTAGCTAGCAAGAACTCCCGTTACGGCGCGGCGCGACAGTATAGTAGAGTAGAGGAATGTTGTATTGTATGTTGTATCTAGTTCCTGACTCTTTGATAACCTACAATATTAAATTCATTTAAAGAATTCATTGGCGCGGAGAAAAGGTAGTGTAATATTATTAAGGTGCTTGAATTATAATTGTCACAAAGAATAGTCTTTCTTCAAAACTCAGAGTAGGTAAAAAGTAAACATCATATAGCATATCAGAAAATGCGCGAGCACCGTAATATTTTCAATGAATTATAAGATGTCATGCTTGTTGAGGCTCGCCTGTAGGTTGGATCTCAGCTCGGAGAGAAACGTAACATGAGCACGGCTTTTTAAATACGAATCGAGATCCTTTCTTCAAGGTGGAGGAGTGATTATTCCTCCAACGTTGCTTTTAATATCCTCGGAGGCATAGCCGGGTCCGCAAGCATTTCGAACTTCAGGTTCGCGGTAATCTCATGTTTCTTGGGAAAGCTGGCAGGACAAGATTTCTCATTTGAATGCAGTGTGGTGGTGGTATGGCTTCCAAGAAATGGTAAACAATCGCATAAAAAATCGGGGAAAACGTGCAAGATGACAAGTAACACTCGACTGGTGTTCTTCTATACAAAGTTTGTACAGTTTTGACCAAGTCGGCATTACGTAGAAAATGCGTCAAGAATTTAAACAGATCTAAGAGCAACTGGCAATGCATTGCCCAACATTTCTGGTCCGAAACGAGTGCCAACATTCTCGAATTGTATGCTATGCTTCCTATTATTTCTAGCCAGGCATAGGCAAATCCAGGGACTTTGCTCGGCAAAATTCATCGCCGCCATATTGTTTCCTTTCTCCATTGCATTCGACAAATGCACACTGCACACCAAACGGATGCATTAACCAAACTGGCACGAATAAAGCCCTGGTTATACTTCGTCTTCGTCTCGTGTTCGTCTCGTCAATTCATTTCGTCTTCATGTCGTCTTCATGTCGTCTTCATGCGCCCCAATTTATACTTTGCCACATAATCGCGCTTTCGTGTCGTCTTTCGTTTCATGTCATCTTCTGCGCATGACAAACACGTGATGAAGTATAAAATGATTAAGTTGAAACAGAGGAGCATTT
>JAAXYW010002135.1:0-16866 GCA_036851895.1 Orthonychiurus folsomi
CTGCGGGGACGAATGCTGACTGAATAATGCTTTTGTATTGCGATACAAGAACAGATTACAATGTAAATCAAGCCTGTCAATTGATATTCACATACGGTACTACATGGTAGGCCGGTTCGAGCATGAACAAAATACGTTTTGCCTTTTTGCAACCTCAGTGTTGTGTTGCTGATACCATAAAAAATGTGCTTAAAAATTATGACTAAATCTCCAGGTTCATTGCAAATGAATGTCAATGGTATGCAGTCAATTCTTACATTACGTAGTAGCGTGCTCCAAAATTAAGTAGTCATTTGTACAGGTGGGATTGCATAAGGTTTTGTTAATTGTTCATTTGCATTTTACGAAGAAATATATTTATTTCTCGGAATTTGCAAATTGCTCACTCAAATGCACTTCAACTATTGCCCATTTCGCCGACTCCTTAAGAACTGAATAAATGAATACAAAAATATTTCTGTAATCAACACATAGCCAATTTTCAACATGGAAAGGACTAATGAGTTGTTTAAGATTGCATTTTTTATAATTTGAATATTAACAAACAACTTGTCATTTTTTTAAAAATGAAGATGATTTTATTTTACCGAATTTTGTTTTGATTTATAATCAAGGTTGAGCTCAACTTATCTAACGCGAACCTCTGGTGAGTTTTGGTCCAGTGATCTGTACGTTACTTTATTTAAGCTACTAGTGAATGCATAGGTACGCACTTTCTGACTTGAATTTCATAATCATACAATTCGAAACTGTGAAATTCTTGAGAGATTAGAGTTCAGCATTTTTGAATGGGCTATTGGATTTGAGACCCTCTGTGTAGTTATCGTTTTATTGCTATCCTATTGTGATTTTTTTATTTGCAGAAGCATTTGGTTTTGGAAAGTATATGTTTCGTTCCTTCGTATTTTTTTTAAAATGCGGCTTTGGTTTACAACTGTTTAGTATATTATGACTGAAAATAACTGCAAAGAGGTTGTTAGGTTAAAATGGAGCGCAAGATTGGATATGTATTTTGGCACGCAATTCAAAATTTTTGAATTAGTTGTTGAATCTGAGCCTCTGCATGGTTATTGTTTCACTTTTATTTTATAATTGTACGAATTTTGTATTTGTTGAACTTTTATTTATTACGCACGACATATGTATATATCTTTAATCTTTGAACAAAGAAAACTAGTTAAGGAGATGTAGACCCGTAGCGCATTGGCTTAGAAGCATCTCAATTTTTTCAACATTTTTGGGATCTCAAGATTGATTGCTCAGATAATTGTGGCTCTTGATAAAGAATTCTTGCCTGAAAATGTGTATGGAAATTAAACAGGCCGATTCTGTGATTGTCCAATAAATACTCTAGTTGAGCACTTACTGCCATGGGTTTTAACGGATCTCATTGGTTTCGGTGATCCATTCTGTGAATCTGTCCATGTCGTTCGAAAACTGTACGGGGTTACAATTGGATAATTTATAGAAGTCCCATCTGGACTGGGACAGTAGATAATTTCCGGTTCAATCATACGTCGGGAAAATCGAAACGGGAAAAACGAAGGGCGCTGAATTGCCCGTCCAACAACTGCTCAAGTATCATAACGATTTGTGAATACAAATACAAAAGTGAGCATGCATTCATAATTGGATTAATTGCAGATGTAATTTCATAAATTGTTAAATTGTCACCTTGTGTTGGAGCACGGTAGTTCGGTTTGCGGCGTGAGCTTTTAATCCAAAGTGTAATACAAACAATGAGAACAATTAGAGCCGTCACACATCCGAATCCAATAAAAACGATGGAGGCTGTGTCGAGGGAATTTGCATTGACATTCCTAAATTCATTAAATTGTATAAATCCGTAGAATTATTATATATTGTTGTACTATTTGGTAGTATTGCTATTGTATAAACCTGTTTGCTTCCCGTCCATTACTGGTGTTCACTGGATTAGTAGGCTCTTTGCGTTGTTGGGGGCGGGCGTGGGTCTCATGATTGTGATGCCTGAAATCGAAGTCGTAACTGTAATTAAGGAAAGAATGATTTGACATGTATTTCAGATACGTAAAAATTATATACAAATAGGTCTGCTGGATTTACCTGGATGACATGGCTCTCCCCGCCTGTTGCAACTTGTGTTGGCGAAGTCAATTAACTTGGGTGTATTTTTAACTGTATTTGTTATTGTTTAGTTGGAGGAATTAGTTAAAATCGGAGTTGGAACAAACTTTTCTTCAGAACTTGACAAATTGCGTACTGTTATTACGTACGTAATTGTATTGTTTCCTGCTACAGCTCATTACGTACGTATTTCATAACATGACTTTCCTTAAAACTTTTCCGCAGAAATTGATGTTGGGGGCGGGCGTGGGTCTCATGATTGTGATGCCTGAAATCGAAGTCGTAATAATTAAGGAAAGAATGATTTGACATGTATTTCAGATACGTAAAAATTATATACAAATAGGTCTGCTGGATTTACCTGGATGACATGGCTCTCCCCGCCTGTTCCAACTACAATTAATTTGTGTTGGCGGATTCAATTAACTTGTTTGGTGTATTTTTAACTGTATTTGTTATTGTTTAGTTGGAGGAATTCGTTAAAATAGGAGTTTGAACACACTTTTCTTCACAAGCTGACAAGTTGCGTACTGTTATTACGTACGTAATTGTATTGTTTCCTGCTACAGCTCATTACGTACGTATTTCATAACATGACTTTCCTTAAAACTTTTCCGCAGAAATTGCGGTTTACTCCGGCACCTCGACCCGATTTAATGTTAAGTGCGTCATCCATGCAACTCTATTTTATTGTTTTACGAATTGGGAATTGCATGTGTTTTGCACTGACGCGACGCGACACTTCTTAGATTTGAAGGACAAAGGAATGTGGGTAAATGAAATGGGATATCCACTCTACTCCTCGCAAGTTGAAGATGCCTAGCGAGCCTGAAGTCTGTCTGAAATTTCGTCAAAGAGGATTTCTCGAAATACTTGATCTGGAAATACTTCATGCCGACAAGATTCCTCATGGATACTTTCTTTCTAGCAAAGGAATCGCCTCCACTTGACCTTTTCTAAATCCTGTCTGCCAAAACACCCACCCGATGAAATTCCACATTATAAATTAATTAAGTTGATTTTTTTTTCTCAATTGGTTAATGAGTTTTTTGATTGCTGCTGCAATGCAAAATTTGCTTTATACGTTAATAATTCACGGTTGTAATAATGAGTGATATTCATAAATTAGGTTGCACAAAATCTAAACATCTTCCATGAATCCTTTTTGGCATACAAAAACATTAATGGGTTAAATTATGCAAGTATTTAGGCATTAAGTTAATTGAGTTGAGCAAAATGGTAGTGCTCATCTAATAGAATGGAGATGCAACTATGTGGGCGGGATTAATGTGTGGTTGGTGCCTGGTGCCGGTTTTGCAGTATTTAACCCTCGTTTTAAAAAATATGGTCCAGAGTACAAAATCCAACTGAGACGTCAAATTATATAAACCAGTCTATGGGTTGAGATCTTAATCTTGATTTCCAAGTATTGTAATCCTGATTTTAAGTTGTTTATGTGTGTTGTTAATGGTACTATTCCAATTCTCTCATAACTGTCAAGCACTTGCTATGCCATTCTACACGTGTCTAGCTCACCTATCGATTTATTTGTTTAGGAAAACTTGGTAAAATTAAAATTCGAAGACAAAAATCACACTTTTATTGAGGAAAGTGTAACTTGGAGACAATAACAATGTTCAAGGCGAACGACTGGTTGAGTTATGAATGGAATACACATATTTACTCCTCTTTACTTGTTGACACCGGAACTTGGTGCGTACTTGGTTTTTGTTATGCCAAATGCGTTTCACTTTGACATTTCCACTTTAGCTTTTGATTTCAAGTTTGGACATTTTTCAATTTTATTTTAAAAGTACATCTTTAAGGTTTATTTTCGCCTACAATATCTTATGCCATAGCACTTAGCTTTATTGTTGAAATCAGTAAGGAATTCAACGACGTCGACCTCGTAGTTACACGCGCTAATGATGCTCCAGAAATTAAAGCCGGTTTTGCATCCACCCCGACGCGACGAAGCCCAAGCACTACAAATTAAATGACCCTCCCTCATCTTTTCTGTGTGAATCCATTCCCATTGCCTTCAATTCATACGTTATTCCAACTTTCTCATTCGCAGGAGATAATACGAGGCTGAAAGTCGTATTACTTGATTGCTTTATTGTTATTGCTTGTTTATTACTTTTTTTGTAATATATTGGTCTGCGTGTTTTTAAAAAAATGCTCCAGAGAAGGCAAGCAAATAATAATAACACAGACGCTTGTAGAAATGATTTGACTACTCGTCCATCCTAGCCGCCGCGAACGAGGAAAGTGAGCTGTAATTATTTGAGAGGATAAAAATGTGCACGAGAATTTTTGTGGAATTTTTAAATACACTTTTGAAGGTTAGTCAAAGACAACCAGCCCACTTGTGGAGTTTGCAGATTAGGGGGAAGTTTCCACAAATTGATGAATTAGTAAAACAGCTGAACTGCGAATAGGATAGAATTTTTTCGGTTTAGATCATAAGACAACATTTCTGAAAAAAATACTAATTTACAAAGACAATAAAATATCAGATTGGGAATTTGTTTGTCTAAGGGTCGATTTTACGGTTGTACAAGGAAAATTCGCACCTGGATTTACAGGTGCAGGTAGTAATGCACAATGCAACGTCAGATTCGCAGCGAAAGTCGCAAAGCTTTCAACGCCCGGTGTAGCAGGATAATTATACTACCCTGTAGAATTGTACATACCAGTAGTACAATAATCCTTAGGATAGCTATACTACCCTTAGTATTTTTATACTACCGTATTACAATTATCCTAGCATTTTTGTACTACCGTATTACAATTATCCTAGGATTTTTGTACTACCGTATTACAATTATCCTAGAATTTCTGTACTACCGTATTACAATTATCCTAGGATTTCTGTACTACCGTATTACAATTATCCTAGGATTTTTGTACTACCGTATTACAATTATCCTAGAATGTTCGTACTACCGTAGTTGTGTTATTAATTTATATGTATGAATCAGTATGAATCTGCATTTTTTTGCTTTATGGCGATATTCAGAAACAACTGGGCCGTATTATTTATTTAAACAAAATGACATCTGCATGAATCTGTAATAACTAATCTAAATAGTTACAGAGCTCACAAAATCATAATGATTGGAATTTTTATGTACAAGATATATTGAGTACTCAGAAGGAGAACAGTTGGGATTGCATGCACTGGCCTTGAATTCTTGCCATGCGTTAGACGACCCGCATTTAGAATATATAAATATTTGTTTTCAAAAACGCTGCCATAGTTAAAATTTCACAATCAGTTGCCCACACTTTGAAGATGAATGAAGAAATGAAATGAAGATTTCCAGCAATTTTGTCAATCGGATGGACAGGAATACTTGAATTTGCCACTTATCTTCAATGGTAGTTACAGGAATAGAGTCGATAGGGTAGTACAATTATCCTAGGATTTTTGTACTACGGTAGTAAAAAAATCCTAGGATAATTGTAATACGGTAGTAGAAAAATCCTAGGATAATTGTAATACGGTAGTACAATAATCCTTAGGATTATTGTAATACGGTATTCTAAAAATCCTAAGGGTAGTCTAATAATCCTAGGATAATTATACATAGTGGTAGTATAAAAATCCTAAGGATAATAGCACGGTAGTACAGTAATCCTGGGATAATTGTACTACCCTAGTACAATAATCCTAGGATTATTGTACTACGGTAGTACAATTTTACGGTAGTATTATTATCCTACTACACCGGGAACTGAAGTGTGATACAAAGATATTTTGTAAACAAAAATCCCAAAGACAAAAGTATAACATTATTGCGCGTACTATTTATTATAAACAGTGTGTATTAAATTCTTACAACACACATTTTTCTCGTTCTAATTCCTTTTGTCCGTTGCTAGTAGTGTAGTGCGGTGAAATGTTTTACCAATAATAAAACATGCAATTCGTTGTTTTTTTTTACATTCTCGGGAAACTTTCACTGGTTTCAACTCAACTGCGTCATTCCCAGTTCACTCTCCCTCCTTTTACCTTGCCTTGTTAGGCAGGGCGGAAAGTGTAAGACTTCCGAGGAATTGGATAAAGGTAGACGATTTCTTTCACTCCTGTTTTCTGATATAACATGCAAGCCATGTGCAGTTCGCATGAGATTTTTAATCCTTTAGAAATGGGCCGAGTAGTTCTTGGATGCTCAACTTCGACGGCGGTGCACTGATGCAAAAATGTAATTCGACCCTTGTCCATCCAATGAACCCAACTGCGTCAGCAATTGACGTAAATTCAACAAAAACTCAATCAAGAAAAGGTGCACTTGTCTATTCAATAGTTAATTGAATTTCAATTGAAAGTGCAGAATGCAAGGGTTGGCGAAACTCAAAAAGGCATCTTTCTTGAAAGAGAGAATGCCCGTGCCGAAATGTGAACACGAGCGCCAGCTTATTTTGCTTGCTGGATTTTTAAATTTCAGTTTAATCAGCACCGGATGTGATTTTGGTGTTTGAATGTAATGCATTTCAAAAGACAAGCCAAATGTCATTGAGGGAATTCAAATTTTACTTTGAATGTATAAGATTTGAAAGTAGCCATGATAATCATGTTCATTCAACAACACAAAAAGGCAATGTAACGAATTGCATTTATGTCTTACAGTGCATTACATTAAACACAATTCGCAGTCAGTAAATGGCTACCTCTATGTTCAAGAATGGCGCCTTATTAAGTAATGTAGCCTATGCCTATATCAGTCGAGTAATTACCAACATTACCATTTCCAACAATGCTAAAATCGAAGCATAATGTGTGCTTCCATTATCCCTTGCTCTTCAATTTTCAATAGGGGGTATGGAGCACGTGTAAGTGGGTGCTTTGTAGTACCATAATCGGATTAACAAACAATCCAATATTTTTTAAGATTTAGAGTACATTGATTAGTATTAACTAAGAATCAGTTCAAACTTATTTTTCAAGTTTCTATTAACAATCGTTTAATATCGTCGCACGTGTAGAAGGTTATGAAGAAAGAAATCAAACTGAATCATTTTTCTTCGGCTGAGCTTCTCTTCCATTCAATTTCATTCTGGTACATGGCACATGACACACCTACTTGTGGAAAGCACTTGTAATCTGAGCAGAGTGGATAATTAATTCAATTACAGAATACAAAGCACGACTGAGAAGTAAAGTTCTCTTTCCCCATCTTCAAAATTGGATTTTGAACATTTATTATGAAGGTGACTGCGACTACACTGCTCCAAGCATAGCACAGAACATAAGTTGCACTTCACTACCCCCATTTATGCAAGTGTGAGAATTCGCCTAGTAACCTTTGAGCAACAACACTTCAAATTCACCCAGTTGTATAATGTCCTCCTTTTGAATGAAGTTTGTACAAGCTAAGGCACGAGCGACTGGTACACTTCACTCAAGAAATAATGAGCCCCGCTGCTAGCTGTGTACGGAATGAAAAGAATTTCAAATTCGGAAATATATGTAACATTGTGATAGAGAAGACACTACCAATTCTTGTTCTGCTGGGGGAAGAATTTGTCCGGTATCCTGTAGCTCATTGTTCCTTTTACTTATTGTCAAAAATATTTCAAAAGATAATGATTTCCACCATCTTTCCTCGAGCGCATGTTTTGTTTCTAGTTGGAATAGCTGGAATAACATTTCTTTGTCTCAGGACTGACTTTCTTTGCTTTCCTGCGGCACATTTTGTCCGAACATTTTTATTTGGTATTCAAAATTCATAAATAAAAAATTGGATTAAACTACTACATTTCGTCAGCGTTGGTGGAAACAACTAGCTTAAAACTATCATCATCATTTTGCTTCGTCTAAGCAAAACGCACATAGAAAACTGACAATAAATCAACATACTTGAAGGGAGAAAATTATCTAGGGCAAACGGAAAAATGGACATGCCCGACCAAAACAAATCACAATCACTTTTTTTGTCATTTTGAGCACATTAAAATATCAAGACGTTCTCGTGTGCAGGTAAAGGCTACAATAAAAAATAACATTTTTTTTCGATTGCTTCATTTTTCTTATGAAAACGGCTAACCAACCGCACTGCAGTCAGATTCCTTTAACCTCATCTTATGGTAACTTGCCGCATCCTTCAACGTTCTCGGGCCAGTCGCATACATTTTCATTGATGTTAAAGACAAGTTGGGCTGTCAAATCAAAATGAAAGGTCAGACTGTTTTGAAAGAGTTTCAAAATATCCTTGATTACCTGGGCATGGCATGTGATGCTTTCTTTCGCCTTCACACATAAAATACTTGGTGCAGTCATTAACATCTTTATGGTAGGAAATATGTCCATCCTCTTCTGCACATGTAACTTCATTGGCTGCGCACAAAGTTACGTTATTTCATGGCTTTTAAATTTTAATATAAAACTGATATAGGAAAAGTGTGTTACGATTTTTCTTCTTGTTTCCACCCGGCGTTCCATCATTATAGTTGTCCTCGTGCGGTCCATTGTATGTGAGTTTGACTTTGTATTCCTTCAGTTCCGCAGCAATGGCTTTAACGAGTGGGAATTTTCCACTTGAACAACTCTTTCCATTAAAATCATCATTGTCAAGTGTCCAAACCATCACTCCTCCAATTCCTTCTTCTTTCAGCCAGTCAATCTGCATAGTACAGTGTCCCAATATTTATTGCCAGCAGAAATATTAAGGTCAAAATTGACATTATGAAAAACAGTAGACTTGAATCCCTTACCTTGGATTTGAGAGATCTTTCATCGTCAAATCCTACCCATTGGTTTCCCCGATAAGCAAACGGAACCATTTGCTCATTGTCCCATACTAGGGTCGTATTTTCATTGTCAAGGAACTCGCACACCTGTTTGCATTGTAAATAAGTTATGCATGTGGCACGTACGGAGGCTTTAAGGCAAGCTGAAACGGCTGAAAGGCATAATAGGATTGTACCTCAAAATAACTCAATATCCCGGTCTCTTGACTCAATCTCCCTTTGCTTCCATTCCCAACTACTTTGGAACCAATATCAAACTTGGTTTCATCCTGCAATTTAAACGTTCTTCCAAAAGTTGAGATTCCAATCAGAAGTTTTTCCTTCGGGGCTCCAGCTTCCAACCATTTCTTAACGCTCTTGCTCACACTCCTTTCAGACGTCTCACCGTCCACATTCTCAATTGGAAAAAGTGGTGAGGAGTGTTGAACGTTGTTTTGCCCAGCATTCAAATCGAATGTCAACACGTTGAAATAGTCAACAAATTTTGAGAGCTCTTCTACCTCGTAGCTGAGTAAAAAAAGTGATGGTAATAAAATATACATTTATCGTATTTCATGGCTAGTTATTTGTCATAAGCTGTTGTTTAACATATAAATCTGCTTACGTCGAAGGAATATTTGAAGGAACGGTCATTGTGATGAGAAGTCGATTTGTTTTTAAAGTCTTGGCTTCCCCTTCAAAGGCAAGGCGGAGCTCACGGATGAGGTCTGTAATCAGTTCTGATCTAAAAATTGACAAATGTTTAATCCAAACTGCGTAAATTGTGAAATGTCGGTTGGCTGATTTGGCGCGCGCATACTTGGGGTTTGAATAATACAGATCAAGGCCATCAATATTTCTCTCTCGTAGGAAATCCATCGAATCATACACAAATTGACCGATTCGATACTGGGACTCGATGATTGGCCCAATATGTTTATCGTCCAGCGAGATTAGTACCTGCAACATTTTTGAAATTGCAGCATTTTGTGATTTTGCTAAACGTGCAACGAATAATGAATATTAGACTGACTTTAAGGGAAATGTTCTTTTCCTTCAAAGCAGTCAATTTCTTGAAAGTTTCATTATCCTCAGAATTCAAATGGTTGTCCTGAAGGAGGAGAAAATGGTTTTAGTTGCTCCAATTGACGATGCAAAATTTGCAAGTTGGAAAGTCTTCTTACCTTTGTTTTGGCAAATGCAAGAACAACATGTGTACACACGTTGGGATCAATATTTTCAATAGATAAACCAGTCTTGGACGGTGATTTCACATAACAAAGTACAGCTCCTGAGCGCTCTAAGAAATAAACGTCGTTAGTTAGTTGAATAAACTGCGTTGAAGAATGTTGATTTCCGACAATGTTTTCAGGGTGTCGTAGGAGTAAATGTAATTGCTGTTATGCGTATTGGACATTCACATGCATGATTTGAAAGACATAAATGCCTTGAACATTTTAATGTCATATGCGCATACTAGCAGGGCATGTGCACGTGTCGATAAATTCAATGTGCGTTAGAACAAAATGAAAAATTTAGGAGAACCGGTTGAGCTTCCATTCTCATCAGAGAATATGAAATTTCCTTGAGTGACCTCCTAGGACGTTGTACTTAATTAGAATCTCACTATATTAGATATTCGTTTTAATATCGTTTGATTAATTTTCTCTCCGCGTCCGCATTGCATTCGTTTCTTTAGGCCTCGCTCGGGTTTCATGATAAACCCCCATTCACCAAGTGACTAATTCTCTTCAAAGCCGTACCCGTGCCTTTTACAATGGCAAAAGTCACGCACGGAAGGAAATGGTAAACTGGTGCATGTCGCTTGCCACTTACTTTTACTGTTATCTTCAGTCTCATCATCCTCATCTTCCTCCTCCTCACTCTCCACAACGACCGGCACAATTTTCTTTTTGTTCTTTAATTTCGTCCCGGCTGCAGCCAAGGCTTCATCAACGCTGATCTTGACGGGATTCTTGGCTTTCTTCTTACCTCCATTTGCGACTACGTTCCAGTCCACGTCCGTGTGTTTCGGGAGCCCGAGAAGCTCTTCCCTGTAGAATTAAGATATTTTATTGCACTGTCTGGATTTGGAAGGGGAGTAGTTTTAAGAAATTGGAAGGAAGCCGATTTATCACATATTTCGAAAATCACAAATTATTAAAGTTTTCCAAGCAAAACTTTCCTCCAAAACGCTTAATTTTAGCCAATCTGTAAATAACTCACTCATTTAAAATAACTTAAGTGCTTTTTCTTACCTCATAGCATTGATGAGTGGATACTTGCCACCATTTTCCCCATTACACACATTGCCTGTGAAGTCATCCATGTCCACAGTCCACACCATGGCCCCAGCAAAATTATTATCTTGGATCCACTTCATTTTGTCTGTAAGGAAGACATTCAAAATGCGGGCCGTCAATTATTGGTATCCTGACTGGCCCAATCGCGGGGCGTTCCTCACCAAGACGCAATCGCACATTAAGTCGTTAATTAAATGAACACTTACTTCGAATGGATCTCTCGTCGTCAAATCCAACCCATTGATCATCCACTACCAAGTACGGCACTTTCATTTCATCATCCCAAACGTAATTTGCATTTCCACTCCGAAGCATTTCACAAATCTGTGAAAGATCAGTTCCATGTATCATTCAAATATCATATCACAGTTTCAAAGCAAGCGGTTACGTAACATGACACATGGCAGACAGGCTTTTAAGTCGGTTTGAAATTTGCAAATACTGTTTACACAATGTGAGTGTGGGAGGGATCTTCGCCCGCGTGCGGGGGATTCATTCATCCGCGGGTAAAACTTTACTACAGGTTGATTGAATTATATTTGCTTAAAATAGCCACGAATTGATGAATTTCTGCATCCCTGAATTATGGAATGGATGTCACAGAAGGGCAAATGTTTCCCAGAATAGATTTATCTGTTTGCTTTCCAAGTTCGCATCAAGTCAAGCAAACTGGGATAACTACAAATTTGCGAGAATTGGTTCAATTTTCTGGGCAACTACATTTTCGGTTCATTTCAATTTCACACGCCACGCGAGACCCGACCCGATGACTCAATACCTTGGAATACGTTTCATGCGAACTTATTGCGAATATGATTTTCGCCTTGGTGCACCTATTGGCCTGGGTAAACTAGATGACGAATCACTCAATTTGCACTTTCCCAGTTCCTCAGTCAAGCAAATAATACGAAATTGCATTTTTTGAAATATCTCTATCATTATAAAGTCTGTCCCATTCATATCACGCCTTTAAAATGTATTTCCGGCTCGTGGGTATCTTTATCAGTATTTTATGTAAAAGTACACTATCCACTTTAACCAACTCTTGTCTTTCAGTCTGTAATCCTGAAAAGACGCAACGGATCGGCGAATCTGTCCCACTACCATTTAATTTGAAATCTAATAAATAGACTGGGACATTGTGATTGTGAAGTTCACCAAATGCTTAAGCATGCATAAGTGTTTCATTCAACTCAAGAGCTATAATTTAAATGAGATAGTGGTTTGTGCGTGTGTAAACACGGATTGCTCAACAACACTTTTGCGGCCTGAAGACTCCCAGCCAGCATAGCAGCCTCCATCACGCCTCTCGCCTCAGTAACCCAGTCAAGCCCAGGGCAAATGTGCAAATGAGCATAAATTAAATGTAAAATCAAAACCAACCTACCTCATAGTATGCGAGAAATCCACCCTCCCGTGTGTAGACACCCGCCGTGCCTCCACCCTTGGTGGCCACATTGACACTCGAATTGAACTTATCAGTCAAAGTAAAAGTTCTCCCATACGTGGGCATCCCAATGACTAATTTCTCTTTGGGGGCTCCCAATTTCATCCAAAGTTCAACAGCTGCTGAAACACTCAATTGTTTTCGCCAAGCTGAGTCAGAGGAGGGGGCAAAGAGGGGAGCATTGTGTCCGGTCTGAGACTCCCATTTCCCATGGAAATCATAGGCCATGATATTGATGAAATCCAATGAGCTGTGGGAATCAAATCAAATTTATAATTAATCGCTTCAACTTCATCACTATTCCCAACATAAAACTATGTACATCAGAAGGGAAATCCCTTGAAGGATGAGGATTTCCTTCCAATTTACTAGGCTTTCTACAAATTTTACACAGAGATTTGAACGCTCTTACTCAATAGTCAGTCATACTGTGTTACAGCAAGCAGTTAACCCATCCATTACAGACTGGGGGGGGCATGATGAACTATCGATTACAATGGGATTGCGGTTATACAACAATTGGTAGGTGGTTTACTCACAATAATTACGTAATGTAAAATGCATAATAAACACAGAGATTAATTAATTGGGAAGGAGAACCTTACCTTGACACAGAAGGCACGTCGTAGCCTCCACGAATGGAATCCGGTCCGACGGGAACGGCCGCACTCAAAAGAAGCTTAGGCTTCTTTGTGTCCTTTGCCTCATCTTCGAAGGCAGCCCTCAGCTCTGAATTAATTAATAACAAAAGAAAATGATGTGAGTGACAGCGAAGAAGTAGTGGGATCCAATTTCCCTCATTAAATAAAAGCAATTGTTTGTATGTTTGAAAAGAAATCCGAGTCCATTTGGCGCCCGCCCTTAGACGTGAGAACTACTCGATGGGCATGGGGACTGACCTTTGAGGAATAAAGCATAATTGACTTTCTCTTCCGAGCCCTTCGGATACTCCCAGTCAATATCAAGACCATCAAAATTCCTATCTCTCAGGTACGGGATTGCAGAGAAAATAAATATACGGCGGGAGTAGTAGTTGGCAGACATCTCTTTGAATTTCTGGGTCCCAAAACTCCATCCTCCTACACTCAACATTAGGATAGGATCATTTTCCGTGTAATTAATAAGCTACTTTTAATGAAAAATAATATTGTCCTTCCTACCAATGGCGAGTAGGGTTTTCAGTTGAGGATTTCCTTTCTTTAGATTGTTGATCTTTTCGTAGAAACCCACCTTCCCATCTTTGGTATCGTCATTCGTCTCGAAGCTGCTCAGTTTCCCTGGATTCAGACACACACGTGCGTACGTGAGAAATAATTAACTACAATGCTACGTATTGCTATTATTAGGGTACAAATCTAGTCGTCTGGTGATGCAGGGCCTTGCTGTGTCGTAACCCTACCTTTTTTCATCCATCCGAAAGCAAATATCAAATGTGTGCACATGTTGGCTGGGATGTCCTCTGGCAGGAATTTTCCAATCTTGGGTCGGTACTGTGACCAGTTTGTGTAGTAACATACAATTTTTTTTCCATCCGATGATGATGACGTCGAGGATTTTGATGAACTACCGGCCGGAATTTTTTTAGGAACGGCAATACTACTTGATTGTTCTTGATCGGATGATGCGGGGGTTGGACGTCTTAATCGAATTCGGGGGGAAGATGCGACGGCGGCGGGTGCGTCAGTTGCTCGACGATTTGGTGAACTTGTGGTCGCATTTCGTCCTCCTACACAAGAATTCCGACGTTGGACCAGGTTCGTCATTTTTGATTTCCAGTTGGGAGTAACAATAAAATTATTATAAAATAAATTTTTATTACCGCGAATTCTTCTCGTTCCGGCGGAAGTGGAGGCGGAAATGTAACAAGAAACTATGAATAGGGATATGACCAGAATTCTTGCCTTCATCTCGGACCCTGTACAATATGACTAATTAGATTTACTTTTCTAATCTTTTGTTTGAGCTTTCTAATTTCAACTTGTAATAATAGTTTTAGTAGCATGTGTCGTGTGCGGGGGCGGGTGGTCAACATCTCCTCACAAAATGGGAGATTCTTATAATAAATTAAAGGAATGCGACTACATTCCCGCTGTGTTGCGCAATTAATATCCTCAATTTGATTGTGTCTAATAATAAACCAATTCTCGGAATTATTTTTGGAACAAGTTATTTTTAACCCAGGAAAACCAATATTTCGGAGAAAGTGAATGAAAAATTCGTGCAATCAAATCTATTTGTTTTGTAGTCCACGTTTTGCAATTAATATTTGAAAACAATTCTTATTTTACTCTATTATTTATTTCAGCACTCTCAAAAACGTTGGTAAAACTCTCAGCCAGTTTTTTTTTATTGCTTTGCTTGGCCAGCAGTTTGCACTTGCAATTCCTCACTTACTTCTAAACACGGAAATGGCGGACTAAACAAAGGGGCACTCAGCCTCCCTGCCTGTAAATTTTCCTTTCAATCTGCCCAAATCGTAATTGTTCTTCGATTAACAAGATGCATGCCCATATCATTTGCATGCTCGTAAACGATCCTCCGCCTAGTTTTCAAGGAGAGCAACAATAACCCATTATTACACTACAGCAGTCCTACGACTACACCCACCCTGCTGCTAAGTACACAATTTCCGGGGCCACACTTTTAGCAGCCAGCAAACCCAGCAACTATATTTTATTAATTAAAAAGGTGTAACTGAGACATAGTCGTTAGATTGAAGCCTTATCATAGCATGGCAAAGCATGGGGTATAGCATGTCATGTCTTGCTAAAATAAAAGTTTCGCAGCCTTGATTCCTTCGTCGAGTGCCATAGCCATAGCCATGCCATAGCTCGGAGCTAAACACAGCAAAGTAAATAAAATGGTACGTAAAATGCATGCATTGCATTTACATTTACATTTGCATCCGCCACTACCACCACTGCAAGGATATTACATTATTATCATTATTACTCCAACAACACTTGAACCAAACTGGACTACTTTCACTCCGGCTATGGGCCTACGGCGTACGGCCGCCGTGAGATTTTTAGCAACGCAAACTACACGAATTTTGCTCTTGCAGCAATTCCCCGTCCGTCCGTCGCGTCCGTCCATCGACCGCGACCGCGGCCACATGCATTGGAGTAAAAATCCATTGTCGGCAGCGGCCGTCGTCGTCATCCGTCATTGTTACAGTTAGGATTTTCTAACAAAGCACCTCATACTAACTACTACACCCTCACTACCGCACCGCACTTCCCACGAGCAGAGTTTACAATTATTATGGGTGATTTTGAAGGATTTATTTATAATTCACCGTTATTTCATGTAGTGGCAGGCCAAGGGATGGAAGGGGTTGTTGGCAAGCAGGCGGCGATCAGCAAACCAAAATCCTTGGAAGGACGAACAACAATTGACTGACTCCGTTCGATCGTCAGTCGAGTCTACTGTGGACTTGCTGTTGACTTTTGTGAGAGGAAACACTGAAAACAGGACTGCGTCCAACACATGCTTTGAAATGACTGCTCAATCTCAGCAGTCGCTGCTAGATAATTTGCTTGACTGGTTATTTGGGTCACCCTAACGGAGGGGGGACTCAGAGTTATCCCTCTTATTTAACAACAATGAAGGTGGTGGGAGCTGCTGGTTGTAGTCGTCGTCGTCGTGGAGGTGATGAGGGGGATAATAATGCAAAATCCACTAGCTACTGTACTGCAAGGGATTAATTTAACCAGCAACACTTCAACTTCTTAACAACACC
Source organism: Orthonychiurus folsomi (assembly GCA_036851895.1). Lineage (NCBI taxonomy): Eukaryota > Metazoa > Arthropoda > Collembola > Poduromorpha > Onychiuridae > Orthonychiurus > Orthonychiurus folsomi. The sequence continues at coordinate 16,334 of JAAXYW010002135.1, forward strand.
TTCAGGTCAATGGGTAGTGGACAGGAAGGCCGTCGTCTTGTAAGATGAGGGTGGTGGAAGTTATTTTGGCAAAGATGTGGATCACTCCTGTAAATGGGATGGGGACTTACTTCGGCCACGTGTTTGTGCTTGAAAAGCTCTGACTCAGAAATAACATGGTACATACATACATGAAGGATTGTCTATCAAAATTTTAGCAGAGCTGAACCGAAGGGTTGGAGCCGAGCGGACCCAATTCCTTTGAAAATGAAAATGAAAAATACATTATTAATTACATGAAGTAATAGATTTGCAATTCAAATTAAGGGTAAATAAATACAAATTTAATTTAAGCTTAGGAAAACACACTACAAAAATTGACATGATTTTGTAAGTTCTGTCAATAATTACAAAAAATATTGTCAAAAGACGGGTATTTATTTAATGAGAAGTCCTTGACAGCATTTAACTTTTATATTACCGTTTAAAAATGCATTTCATTTCCCAAGCAAAGCACCCTATGGCGTGAGAACGCATTGCTCATTGTTGTGGAA
>JAAXYW010002136.1:0-16866 GCA_036851895.1 Orthonychiurus folsomi
ATAATAGGCTGGAGGCTGGCTGGGAAAAACAAGGAAGAGAAACCATGAGTTTTGGAAGGAATTAGAATGTAATTTATGTAGTTAGCCGGAGTTAGTCTGGCTAGAGTTTTGGGTTAAATTAGATTTAAGTGATGTTTGGACGTCAAACTTGTTATTGTTTCCAAGTTTGTTTTGAAGGAAGGGTTGGCTGATGGTCGGGTAGGTATAGGGGTAGGTTGTAGGGGAAACCTTTGGAATTTGAAAGGGAAAGTCACTCGCATTACATCAGGAATGGTCACTGACTACGTACGTACGTCTTTGGATCCTTTGGCAGGGGCTGGCGTGGCGGTTGGTTGGTTGGTCCATGGCCCTGGATGGTAGGCAGGCTCCTGGCAGTTTTCCACAACTTTCCCCCCGTCGCACTTTCCCCGGCGCCAGGAATCCTCCGGTTTTCTTCTCCACTGTGGCTTTGGCGGCAGAGATTTTTTTTTTATCAGTGAGAAAAAAAATGTGAAGGAAGGCTGGGTCAGGCGAGGCGGGAGTGGCGGAATTCATGGAATTACTTCACCCGCGACCAACACTTTTTGGGAGGAAAGAAAATGAGGGGCGAAGGATACAAATGAATTGGGGGCGCGGAGTGTGCTGTCAGAATGAAGGAGTTGGGCAGGTGAAAGCGGGCAGGGAAAGTTAACAAGGGGAAAGTCGGGAACGATCAAAGGCCATTATAATAATAGGAATAATAAGAGGAAAGCGGAAGTCACAACCCATCCGGTCTTTCTGTAAAGACGTGAGAAATGAACCTTCGTTTAATTTGCTTCACCGCAAGGTGAAAGACGGGGCGGGCAGCCAACCAGCCCACAACCCATCCTCATCCCCATCCCTCATTTCCCCGTGTCAAATATTCTTATCGCCAAAAGTTTGATAAATCGGTGTCTACGACTCTGGTGGTCAGACAAATTGTACAACGCTCGTCCTACGTACGCGAAGCTGGACTCGTGAACAACAATCATTCAATTTCATTGTTCTCCTTAATTCCTTTCATCGTAGCTCAACATTAAATCTTTCAACCCTCCAGGTACGGGCCGGTGTTCCTGGAACATTGGGATTTTTGGTGAAATTCCCTTAATGAATTAGATTTTGAGTGCCTGCTGCATGCCAGACACTAGCGTGGCGATGGTGCAGCCCTGTTCGGATGTCGATTTTAAAGTGTTCTTAGCAGATTTCGGCAGCTACAATTTATTTGTTTTTTTCTTTGAAAAAGATATGTTTATCCGTGATTTGCTGAGCAATGCAATTCTGACTTTGTTTTGTTTCTTTGAGCACTTTTCAAAATGCCATCTCAGATTACGATTCATTTACAACAAACACGTTTTTTAGGGAGTTGAGATTTTAGTGAAATCTATAAACAAGATTATTGATGAAACAAACTAATATGTTACTGATGAGTACAGCTGACTTAAAGTTTATTGGTTAAATATCAAGCTAGATATATTGGAATGTAATTAAAGTAGCTCGAGCCGTAATTTATGGAACTAAAGTTAACACAAAGCTTAGCTCAAAGAGTACATATTACCAATTATAAGATTGCATTAAGAATCCATGAAATTCCAATCAATATTTTATCCTAAAATCCATGGTATTGCATCGGAAAATTTTTTTTAAAAAAGAAAAAAAATCTTATGGTTGGCATGTTTGGTGGGGTGGTTGTTCCGGGCCTGTGAGTTGATTTGAGGGGAGTAACTGGTGAGTAAAGTAGACGCCTGAGGCATCGGATCCCACGTTGGTTTTTTTTCTCCAAAAATCCGTCTCCAGTCACGAACCGAATTCTCATTCGCAGAGTTCTCATCCGAAGGAAAGGGAAGTCCTGGGGCCGGATCTGTAATCGGGGGGTATAGAAATTGTAGATGTGAGTAAAACGGGGGAGGGGATCGATGGGTGTAAGGAGTGGGTTAATGGGTAACGTGGTGGGATTGCTACTAAAGGAACCCCATGTCTAGATCGGTCAACGCGGGTTGTCTCCTCATTCTCGGCCCACAACCCGACCCATCCACATCATCCCGATCCCCGGAATTTCCACGTGCTCTACCCCGAAAAACCAAAACTACCCCGTGGACTCCCGCTCCCGTGTATCTCAACAACTCCCTTTCCCCCGCCTGTCTCTTTCACTCCCGCAAACAAAAATACGGAGTTGGGCTTCCGTTTTTGTCTTCCACCTTTCGCGCAGCCAGGAATTTAATCCAAGTACTTATATAATACCCGGCATAAAACACATGCCATTTATTTATTAGTTGAGAGCAGTAGCTGTTGGACGAGGGAAGACCCTCCCAGTATGTCCGGTTCTTGATCTTCAGACAAAGTCAACGAGATGAACTATTTGCCTTCTACTTCTCCTCACACCTCCTTCTTCTTCACAGTCACTATTTTTCTACTCTACCTCAGTCCAGGTATTTTACAACACTCGATCTCATCTCACCATTTATGGAAACATTTGTGAATCAGACAATTAACTATTGGAAAAAGTTAGGGTCAAAATTTGATAGACAAATTATTGAAAGATATTTGTAGGGTTTTGCAGAGCAGGTTTTATTTTGAGGTTTATGTGTAAATCCTAAGGTTCAAATTTTAATCTAGCAAAAAGTACTGTACAAGTTTTAAGAACCAGGCTTAATTTTTTAAATGCAATTCCAGTTAATCAAATTTTAGTTTAGCAGTAGGTACAAATTCAAATAATTAAAACTTATTCTGAGGCAGTGTACAAATAAAAAATTCAAACTTTGATTTTACACTAAATAACAGTCTAAGGAATCAATTTCCTGCAAATACAAGTTTGCTTGAAAGCTGAGATGTCCAAATCCCAAAAACCAATACCAGGTAGGATTCAAATTTAAAAATAGCTGCAAAAGGCCAAGTCGCCAAAAGTCCAACGCCTTGAAATCCCGTACGGAATTGAGTTTTCTGGAGCCTGGCTCCAGGAATTTATGAAAATAAAGATGTGTGGGATTTGTGTTTGAGGATTTGGGATTAGGCGGGATGAGATTGGACTAGGAAAGAAGCTGAGGGGGATGTTGGGCTTTGGGAGGGTGGCAGGTTTGGCTTGGAGTCAATTTAAATAGGTCCCCTCCTCCTCGTCAGGATAAAATTGATACCCTTGAAGGCTGTTGGGTAGCCCCATTCCATTTCCTGCTATTGAGGGCGAAGGGAGGACAGGACAGGACGTAGGAATGAGAATGTGTACCCAGAGCTTATTATCAAGTGATGGATGCAAAATCGATTCTTCCTTGTTGATGTGTTTGTGTGTATTTTCACGTCCTTCGTCGTGGAAAAGGAGTTTTGGCCAGCTGGGATGACTGGTGGACATATGACGGGATCTCTGGTAAGTGCCTCTCCAAATCCCTTTCCTTTCATACTTAAGTAGAATACATGAATGTGTAATGAACCACACGGCTAAGTTCCCCGTGTCCCGCTCTTCCCCTACAAAAAAATCAAGGGGTCAGAAATCTATAAGTTTATTGACAACCGTCAAAAGTAGCTCCGTCGTCTGACGCCTGGACTTTCTCCGCGGAGAAAGTGGGGGCTGCCTGCTTCAGATTTGCATTTGGATATTTTGAGGGGGTAATGATGGGGGCCAAGTGCCCTTGGCAGAAGAAAGGGGTGTGCCGTGACGTGATGTGATTGGGGATACAAAGGAGATAAGAGCCATCGTCCAAACCCGCGTCCAGTCAAGCTCCATCCATCCATCCAACCCATCTTCCATTTTCTCCATGTGATGGACCATTATTATTGTTGTCCCGGAGTCGGGGCGCGGAGAAAGTGGAAGGGCTAAGAGTGGAACTTTGACAATGTCTTCCGTTATTCCCTAATGGGCTCCACACTTCTTTTTGCAAACCTGCAAAGTCCATTTTCACTCCACTCTCAAATAGCCACCTTCGCCGTGTCCCAGGGTTTGGGGGGAGAGTTGAAGTTTTTCATCCTTCCAACTTGTATCTATTTCCTGCTCAGTTATCCGTGAAAATCTCCCGTGTCTCCAAAGGGTTTTGAAATGTTCTTTAGGAGCTTGAGTGAAAGTCTTGAGGAGAAAGGACTCATTTGCACCATTCCGGAGTCCATACATTCATCTTTCCCGCAAGTCCTTCTCTTTGATTTTTCTATTTGAAAGTTTTTGACGGGGTCATGACGGGCGGGTGGGGGTTGGAGGGGTTTTGGACTTTGGCCTTTGGATAAATTCATGGAATTTGAGAATTGGATGTGAATGTTTGATAGTTTGGAAAGGAGTGATGGGACAGGGTTCGGGAGGACGAAAGGCTGGGAGTCATTCCCATCAACTCTATTCCCTTATCTGAATCACAACGTTTGGATCTGTCCAGTTCACCCAGAGAAAGGAGGGTGAATCCCTTTTCCCTTGATCCCGTCCATTCAGCCCTGTCCCAGGGATTGGGAAGTCCTTTGAGTTTGATCCAAACTATTTAGCCGATCTAATCCAATAGCATGGAATTACATGAATCCAACCCCGATTCTAAACTTTCCTTACCTTTATCTCCGTAGAAGAGATATGGAGAAAGTTGGAGGCTTAGGGTCCACCTCATAAAAAGCATGGATGGATTGCTTCCCATTCTCGTCTTGTGGGGTTGACATCCTGGGGAAAGCAACTTTCCCCGCCATTCTCTAACCCAATAGCCTGCAATAATGGTTTGCAGGGATTAATACACAATTCATACCAGCACACATTATACAAGCATTCTACTGAATAAGTAGCAATGGAACCATTTTCTGTACAAGAATCCTCAACCAAGGATGTGGTTTCACTCAAAACCCATGTTTCCATTGCCCTGGTGAAAGGAGGGCTCACACAGAGAAAGCAGGGGGTTTGCTCTTTGGCGCCAGAATGGAAATCCGCCGTTTCACATTGAAATGAAAGTTTTTGGTGGAGTTTGATGGCTGGGACGGGCGGTTGAGCGGGTGGACTGTGGACTAGATCTTTTCCGAATCCAGTACTTAGTGCCGATCCAGTGGACCAATTTAAGACACGAGTACGAGGTTTTGGTTGGAATGGGACGAACCCTCATCGCCCTAAAGCCATGACACTTCACAACTGGAGATGGGCATGTGTGTGTGTGTGGGGCACTTTCCCTTCTCTCCCTCTTACTTCTTTATTATATCCCCTCTTATCATAAATTCCTGTCCTCTCGGATTCCCTTCAAAGCCTTTCCCCGTCCCCTCATCTTGTACTTCTCCCATTGTCTACGCGTGGAGTGTGTGACGACAGACTGGGAGAGAGCGGGTCTCTCGGCCTGTAGAACTGGATTCGGTTTATTTACATGTGTAAAGGTTGTCTGGTTTTGTGTGGGAAAGGCGGTTGGCGGGGAGGACTGCTGGAGCAGCACGTAATGATTCTCAAACATTGGAGAACTTTCAAAACTCATAAATCAGCGGGAGTAAAGGAGTTAAGACGGAGTTTAGCTCACTAGGCACTTTTTCCTTACCCAATCGACTCAGTCAGTCACTTGCTTTCCCAGGCCCGGCCCGGCCGCCTTCGCCCTCCGATTGCATTTCATTCCAGTTCGGGAAGGAAAAATAAGTCAACTTACAGACGGATTTCAATGTTTGTCTCATTCCGAGGACACGGATGTACTGGGGACGAAGGATGGCATGGGGATCTTGGTGGCTCAGTTCATCGTCTTCCCTGGACTCCCGGTATCCCATTACAAAGAAGGACGGAGAGATTTCCTTTCGTCCTCCTCCCAGTTATTGTAGAGCTCAGCAGAAAAGGGCCAAACGCCGCGTTATCAGGTTCCCACACAGTCAGAGTTTAAGTGGGATTCCCAATCCATCCCTTACACATGCTGGAGGAGAATCCCTTAAAATAAAAGACGGGGATAATGCATAGAAACTCAACTGGGTAATGCTGGAGGGGGACATGCAAGGATGTGGTTGGTTATCCCTCAGTCTCAGCCTTCCAGTCAATGGGCCTGTCCTTCCTTGTAATCAAATCCCCACGCGAGGTTAGTTGACGCCAAGGAGGATGGGGGCAAAAGTGCTGGAATCATCAAAAGCGGCAAAATTCAAACCCAATCTTCAGCCCCAGGACTTGTTGCGAGGAGACAGTGGACCATCTTTGAGCACTTGAATTACGTTTTGTTGCTGATTTACGCAGTTGTACAAGACCGCACGCGCTAAGGAAGCACGTAGCCGGTAGTTCTAAGTGTCATTAATTTTGGCATTATTTATTGGATTATTTATGTGTATGTGGGGCAGGCATGGCGTGAAACAGACAGGGCTTCAATCTGGAGCTACAATGGAACATAGTGGCAGATTTGAGGTGAAAGTCTAGGTGAAAGTAGTTTAGTGACGGGCATTTGTTTGGACGACGGAAGTGGTGGGGAGGAGTGGCCCATAAGAATTCATTACAGGGGATGATCGGCATAGATTTGCATATCAATGGACCCCATTGACTTCCTTTCCGGACCGGAGGGAATCAAATTACAGGAGAAAGTGAGCGGAGAAAGGAGCCCCACATGAGACGAGTCATTGAAAGGAGCGGGGGAGGCCGGAAAGAAGTTGAGGAGCAAACAAAGGGAGGGAAAGTCGGGATCTTAACTCGGATGCATTTTGACGGCAGTGGTTTGAAGACCACCACAATCGGTCCACCTTTAATGTTGGTTCCCCCCGTCAAAGTTCCACTTGGAGCGAATGGGTAGGTAAGAGTTGACAAAATCCCTCCCCGTTAAAGAAGCTTTATGTTTCCTTCCCCCAATCCCCCCACCGTGAGGAAAGGTTAAAAAGGCTTCGCGCCCCCAATCCACAAAATCCATTGTAGAAGCTAAATAAATGGGAACATAAGTTTCCCTCTTAACCGGAAAGGAGAAGGAAGAAGAGAAAGGTTGTTTCCACCATTCCCGATGTGAAGATTAACGGGGGGTCGTTTCTCTTGATTTTTTCACCACTGGGAAGGTCCTCCGCGAACAATGTCCATGCATGTGCTTGAAGGAAAAGGTCATTTTATTACCCCCTTCCCATTCCTTCCGTGTAGTCCTCAGTCACTCAAGATCACATCTCGTCTGTCAGTTCGACTCCGATGCAGGTAGCCCGAAGTCTACGCCTTTTCTTTGCCCTAGACATTGCAACCTCTTGCCAGACATTGAGAGCCTTGAAGGAAATCCCCGTCCGATACGAGAAGAAAACTCCGTTTCCTATTGCCAATCCCTGAACATTATTTGTATTTGCGAGGTTGTCCATTGGATTTCCGTCCTGTACTGGTGTTCTGTTAACATTAAGGGTACAACCCTGGAAAAGAGCAATGGTAGTTTTGTCTCCAGAGGACCACAAGGCAAGGAAAAGCATAGCCTGACAATGGTAGTGGCATTGGAAGAAGATGAAGTTCTCCGTCCTCGTAAATCAACATTGATGAGTGCCAACAATTAATGTTCCATTCCCCTTGGAATAATGAGGAGGAGCATTCATCATGATTAGCACTCCAGCTCCAGTCAGCGGCCCTGTCTCCCCTTCAGATTATCTCTCCAACCCAATGGAATCCAATGTCCAAACGATTTGTGTGTAGACTAGTGCTTTGCTTGTATTGCCCTGTGCGTACGACTTTCACCCACAACCTCACGCCACGACGTGCTCAAGGTTGACTTTGCATGAGAGGAAAACTGACAGTCACAGGATACGTACGACACGAGGATTTCCTTTCCCCATCTTTCACTATGCAGGCACGTATTAATTCACCTGTGTAGTATGTGTGTGCTCAAATGTGGAAAATGTTCTACAGGTGTAGGGTGGAGGTCATCCGGTGGATAATAAAGGACATGATTTGAGGTTATAGGGAGAAAGCAAATGAGGATTTGAGGGTGGGAAGAGGGAATCAGTCCGTCAATCCATTTGTGGGGAAAGGATGTATTATTATGTTATGGGGGTGTGGATGGGGCAGACTGGGCCAGACACAAATATGAAAAATTCATGAGCTCGCCTTTTTACGTACGCGACTCCGTCGACTGACTTTTCCCTTTTTTTCCTCCTACAAATTGTGGAGTGGAGTTTTCCCTCCTGAACTCACAAACAGTGCAGTGGGCCGCGGTGCACTCCGAACTATTCTATTCTCCACGCCGACCATTAGGCAAAATTTGATGGGATAATTCGCCTACTTTGCACTTCACTCTCGAAATCTGAATCATCCGATTTCCACTGCATTGGATCCAAAGTTTTGGAAATAGAAAAGGGATGGCAAATGTCTTGGGAGGGGAAAGAAAATGGAGTTTTTTCTGTGTTTTGAGAAAGGGATTGAAGAACAACGACTCACTAACTACATTGTTCTGTTTAATATTAAACAGTTGGTTTCGCTATCAAAAGATGTTTGTTTGTTGAAGAACTCCGTACGTCCATAATTTTAATTTCTTTTGAGTTGGATTTTCACCCCGTATGGTTACATATGGTTGGATATGCAGATTGCTGGCTGACTGCGTTTAGTTAATTCCTTCCAGCGGCGACCACGTCCGCGTCGTAGAGATTTATGCTCATAACGGGTGGACGCACCTCCACACTTTATTACCCCAGCATTTCAAAGGGAGCCAAGACCCTAAATCCTCAATGCATTGTTCTGGGCTCAAGGATTTGCACAGAGATTGGTTCAATCTGATCAGCATCTCAAAGAAATTCTTGTTTTCCGACTCAGAGCACTGGGAAGGCTGAAGTCTTGCACTCCGAGGAAATCCACATGGCACAATGTGCTTTCTTCCGGGGTCTAATACTACGTATGTCGAAGGCTAGCAATGAATGCATTACAATTACCCCTTCTGGAAATATTAATTATGCCTAATTAAATCAGCTTAATTGTAAGTAAGTATGCGTCTCTCCAAGGAACTATATGATTTGGCTTAAATTTCCTAAAAAATAAGTACAGGTATGATGGAGCGGAAATCTCCTTTGTAAAAAAGTGTGAATTGAAAAGTTAGAGGCAGGCCCACATTACATTTGATTCAATATTTTTGCAGGTCCAGCATTTTGGGGCTTGATCAACCCTCAATGGAGTCTGTAAGTCAAATCATTTTATTTGGTACATTATTATAGCTTATAGCCCCAAATCTCACCCTTGGTAGTTGAAAAGCGGTAAACCGCCATTCAGAAGATTTTATGTTTTCCCAAGTATTGCCGGCAGAGATAAACTCCCCCTGGCTATGTATGTATGTTTTTGAGGGTAGAGATCGGATCCGATCTCCAAAAGTTGAAACATAGTTTCATAGATCATAATGTATTTTATTCCAGCTGCAGCAAGGGCCGGCGCCAGTCCCCCATCAACATAGAGCCAAACAGGTACTAGTAACTCTCTTTTCTTATTTTGGACGTTTCACTACTCTTTTTTTTTCTTCTCCCTTCCAGACTTCTTTATGATTCTCAACTTCGGCCGATTCACATCGATAAAACGCCGGTGAACCATTTTTCTTGACTGTCATCCGAGCTAATGCATTCATAGCCCCCCGCCAAAGCTCCCCCACTCCCCAGCCAGCCAGCCTCACGTCTGACTGACTCCCGCCGTCCCTTCCTTCATCCACTCCCAGCCCGCCTTGATCTCTGGACTTTCTTTTTCAATTCCTTCTCATCTCCGATTCCTATTTCCGCGTCGTTTTCCCTCCCCATGTGAAGGGGGCCTATAAAAGAAATTTGTATGCCCCTCAACCTCCACTCATTGACCCCAGCGGTTGTCCTTGCGTGAAAAGCACGGATTTCTTTCCAAGCGCACCTCCGGAGAAAGCAAATTTGATGTGGAGAGCAGATAAGTGTAAAAGATGAAAGGGAGGGAAGCACTTTTTTTTGTCTATCCTCATCTCGTTCTCCTCATCATCTGCTCAACAGCCCACCTAATTGTGGGAAACGAGAAACCTTTATGAGTCTCTTTTATCAGATTTTTGATCCCCGACCTTCAGGCAATTAGCCGTAAAAGTTATTTGACGGACCAAAAACTAGTTTACTTCGCTATGCGCCCTCTCAACCGTAACATTTTCATATCCGTTTTGTTTCGTATTATCCCTTACCCGCTCTCAGATTTCACTCGGTTTTTTCTTTGTTTTACACATAGAGCAGAGCGGGATCCAAAACCCACAATTTTGTAATTGCATTTGTGTAGTACAGAGTGAAAGCATGACGGGAATTATGGATAGGGTTGTTGTTAGAAGTACATGACAAAATTTTTCTTGTGTCTTTATTCTTTTTTTGTATAACAACCGTTGGGGACTGGAATAATGGATTGGGTTGAGGAGATTTCAATAAAAAATTCAAATTCACTTAGGCCCATTGCCTTTGAAGTAGGGGCGGGTTCGTGGGATGGGAGTGAGAGTTGGTAAACATCCACATTCAAATCCCTCCGAAAGCCACACTCCCGCTCGGCTCCTCAGGTTTTTATGAAAGGACGGGAACGTAGTGGACGAGGAAATGAAGCACGTAGGAAGTGGAGGAACATTGAATTAAGTGAACTGAGCCCATCATACCCTCAATAATCGTATCAAGGGAAAGGAGAATAGGATAATCCCTTGTCTCCTTCTCCTGAATTTGTGAAAATGAGTCAAAAATAAGATAGGTTTTTTTGGAAATGAGACTTCGATTTAGTGTTTGGCAATAAGCCAATGTCTTGAGTTGAGTTTTGGTTGCATTCCTTTCCCCTGTCTCCGTCCTTCGGGTTTTTTTTTGTTAGATTTGGACTAGTGGATTGGATCCGCGTCGTCCACTTCGGCTTCCTTAGCCAAGGATCCATGTGGGTCGGCTTCCTCAGTTCTCCCGACTTTGTCTCTTCCCTTCCCCTTTTCCAAAGTTTGCTAGTCACTTTTTTCTTATGTGATTTTATGACTCTATTTCTGATATCCTTGGCTGAAAGGTTTTTAAGGTTTATACGTAGAGTAACGCACACATAAATGCATTTGCGGTTCCCTTCCCACCACCAAATCCGACTGTTTACTCAGGAAAAGCCGTCAGCAGATGAGGAGGGAGAAAAAGACGAAATCTGATGGATCAGAATCATATCCGCTTCATTTTCCTTCATCCGCGTCTCCCTCCAACTCAACGGGACTGACTGAGTGAGTGGAGATCCATTGAATCACATGAAAAATCCTCCGACAAGGAATTCATTCCATTCCATCTTCTTAACTCCTCACAATTCATTTCATCTTCCCCTCCTTCACTCACTCTTAAAGGCAAAACTTATGTATGAATACTCGCATCCCAAGGCGTAGGCCAAACAAACAAATCTTATTCTAATTTCTTGTAATTACTGTTTGCCGTGCCATATCTTATTTAATCGACAAATGCAAACGCATATATTCACTTTTCTGTATTTGCCGTCAAATTTGTACCAACCCTTAAAATTTGAAATGATTGAAATTTTCCATTTTGAAAAACTTATCCAATGAATCAAATCAAGAGATACGATGACGGACAATGGGATCCAATCCAATTTAAAAATAATTGATGGGGATTTCTCGCAAAGTTAGAAAACACAAATACATAGTGTACATTACAGCAGTAACCATCCCAATGCTGGATTTCCAGAATTTATTGCGACCCATCATAGGCATGCATGCAAACTGAGCAAAAAATTGCAATCTTGTGAACAACATTTTTTGTTGACGATATTTTCCGTGAGTTGATAAAAGAGTGCTTTCTTTGGGGGAGGAAAGTAATGATGAAGTTCAAAAAGTTGGGGGACAAGGAACGACAAAGTGAGTGGGTGGAAAACTTTTGTATTCTGCATTGGATGACTGGAGGAGTGAGTCCACTCATACTCATCAGCATGAAGAGATCATGAGTCGTTATGTACAACTTGGTTGCATTATGTACACACATGCACGCATACTTACTTAACCCAGCCTCCCCTCCCTTTTTATACACAAAAGTCAAGAGTTGAGCTAGTGAAGGGCTGGAATGAGTAAATCCAATGTTATGTTGGAATGAAGGATGGGGTTGACTCAAGACAACTTTCTCCAACAATCCATGACTCAGGTTTCTTCCCGCTTCATATTACGCGGAGGTGGTGGATTGGGTTACAAGGATCGAATTTGAATTAAATCCTCTTCCCACATGCATCCATTGCATTACATTGCAAGTTGGATTTATAAACAGAATTGGTTCCGTCCTTAGTCATTTAGTTTTGCGCTTTGCTTAATTCAATGTATGGAAAAATCGGAATTTCCTTCGGGAATGTAGAATATTTTTTTCTCACAAATTTCAATTCCAGAAAAACTTCCATAGGTGTCGGTAGCCCTAAAATGTTGATTTGCTAGGGGCCAATGCGTAGGAGTTTAAAACTGGAAAGGAAGAGTATAAAATTGAAATAAAAAAGGAAGGAATGGAATGAGCCTTTCAAAATGAATGACTTGGGCGGCAAGGGAACAACTGAGATGTCAAAATGAATCCGGAGGTCTTTTCGGATTTGAAAATCTGAAAGAATGTGAGTCTGACATGTTTTCGCACACTCTCCCCCATTCCATTTGCCCTGGGATTGGACTTTTCTTCAAAATTAATTCACTTTTGAAGAGAAAACGAGAGAGAGAGGAGGGAATCAGGGTGGATGGCTCCGGCTCATTAGAGCTCCATTCGACTCCGTCCCGATGTACGTACGTACGTATCCATTCAACTGCATTTCAATTTGTTTTTCACAATTTTATGAGGAAACAGAATTTTTGGCTGGAGTTGGAGGGAGAGGGAAGGATGGAATGATTCCTTGGGTTAGAAAGTTGGTTTGGATGTGTTTGTACATGTGGATGTGTGATTGAGTTGAGATGTTGAGGAGGAGAAGAAGCACAATAACAACGTCCACATGAGAGCTTCTCCCAAATAACGTAGTACTTAGACCGTAATCGTCCCATTCCCAAATCCAAATGCTTGGCTGGTTCCATGGGATGGGTTGGGAGTGGATTTGTGTCTGTAAGCTGAATTAGTTGGAGCATGAGGGTAAAAATGCTAATAAAGAAAGGAAGTCAGGGAATGGATAGAGATTGCTTCCCTCACGCTCCCTCCATTTCTCCGGAAAAAGACTTCTTCTTCGGATTATAGCATTCCCTCAGATTCCCAGAGATAATTTAGTGAGATCCTTCAGATTTGGCTCGCATGCAAAAGGCCTCCACGCTTTTAAAAGCACTTTAATCGGGCCGCCGCGTACGAAGACGGACGGACATGGGTTGAGTCGCCACAATCGCATGAGGAGAGAAAAGGGAAAAAACCCTTGATTCTTGTTCTTTATGCTCTACTTCCTGGCAGAAGGAATGAATCCAAATCTCCCTCCTTTCTCCGTCCGTCCGTCTCCGGCTCTTTGGAGAAATTGAACCGGACGCGGAAGTTGTGAACTTTGATGTCCGACTCCTCTCCCGTTTCCCCCACCCACCCCATCCTCATAATAAATATTGTTTCTTCCTTATCAAGATTCAAACTTGGCTCCACCGCCAAATGCCATACAAAGCCTCGTCATGCACGCTCTCCCTTTTCCACCCGTGCACGCCCAACCATCCCATCCTATTAAAATATCCTCTCCCATCTAAAATTCCTTTTAAACCCAAGGGAACCGACATTGAGATGAGCCTAAAAACCATAAAATTTTCCCTTCGTAATGAAAAACAGATCGTTAATGAGATGATGGACACGAGACGGGTGACTGGGCGGACCACAAATATCCAAAATTACATTACAAACGTGACATAGAGGCAGGCAGGGCCAGGGCAAGGCAGAGGATAGGAATCCATCCGCCGTCCAAATGTGTGTCCATTCCGAAGGCACATCCTCTCAAGAATCGATTCAGTTTTATTGTTATTATCATAACTAATTCCATCCCCTAACCCCGTGTCTCTTTTATGACTTTCCCTGGGAGCAGGACTTTTAATAGCTTCAAAATTTCCGTCGACCCGACCACAAACCACAAATGGCAATGACTTGTCCTTCAAACCAAACCAACCCGACATCCACATTCTTGTCCTCCCACAAAAACCTTTCATGTTTTCCCTCCAGCACGACGTGGCGTGGCATGGCATGGCATCCGCCTTCCGCTCCTAATGACATGGCAAAGAAATGCTGACAACCTGCAAATAAGAGGGAAACTGCCTCCTAACACCAACGACAGCTCATTGAATTTTAACACGGGGTTTTATATCCCCAGGAAAGTGATTTGGAGCCCCATGCCTTTCCTCCTTATTGCCCAGTCATATCCTTTCCCCCCATAACAATAACCCTGTTTCATTTCACACGCTTTTGAGGGAAAGGACATCTTTTTGGTAGCAAATCCGGAATGAGGGCTCATAAAATGTTCCAACGAGTTAACGAGTCATGTTAGTTTTGTTCAACCCCCTTTGATTTACATGGAACCGGGAGGAAACGCGCGCGCGAAGGAGATTGTCATCCATAAATCAAGGGTGCGGAGTGAAAGGGATGGGGTTGTCCGGCGGGAAACGGGGACAAGAAGTGAAAGTCAGTCAGTCCACTTGTCATCAAGGAAATTGAGAAAGTGACGTGGACAACTGGATGGGGGGAAGAATGAATGGAAGGGAAGTCCTTGTTGTCAAATGGGGCGGGGAAGAGAAAGGGGTATGTAATGTACAGTGAGGGGAGCAGTTGTCCTTACAAGGATTTTTTTTGAAGAGGTGTTGACACGCGATATGAAAAATTGAGTGAGAACCGGGAAAGGGGAAAAAAAACCGCTTTTGTGGATTTGCAATTATGGGCAGTTTTTTTTCCTTCAGTTGTGGGGAAAGACGGACGGGCAAAGATGTTGATTTGGATAGGAAAAGCGGGAAAAGAACGGGACGTGTGTATGTATATCCTGGGGAAGAGAAAGCAGGAGTGTCAAGTCCCTAACGTAGTAAAAGACAAAATATCCCATGGGAACCACTAAACTCTCCATCCGTTTAGAACCTGTTAAGGGAGTATAACGGGAGGGATGCCTTGAACGGACTTTCCTTTTCTTTTCTTCCCTCAACTCCCACTTATTACTACCTCAACTACTTACACCCCTTTTCTTTTCCAATCACAATGGGGGACTTGCCACGATGCCACAGGGGGAAATTCCAAGAGAGAAGGACGACACATGGCGAATTTCGATTGTTGGACTTGTCTCATGGCATTTGGCTTCCTCTTTTTTTGGACAAACGGTCGTTGCCTCGTCGGACGACGGACGTGTCTTCAATAAACTTCTTTATCGGAAAGTGAATTAGGTGAAGGAGGGAGGAACGGCAGGTGTTAAACTGATAGCTCCTCTTGTATTGCGGAGACTCGTAAAGGGCTATTGGTTTATTTTCCAAGGCATGGACCCCCGCCCTCCCCCCCTCAACGCCTGGTTGACAAACAAGGTTTGGGGGTTCTCTTATTGATTCTTAACTTTGGGATCCCAGGGAAGTTGGAGGAGAAAAGGAACTGTGGTCCATGACAAATACCTGTCTCACTCCCCTCCCTCCTGTCACTAACTCAACATGCCCATAGCTAAGGACTTTACCACCAACCAACTTGGATGGAGCCATTCAAATCTGATTTCCATAATGACTCCCGTCCTCACTCACTCACTCACCGTCTTCCTTTGCCTTAGCTTTTCTTTTCCGACCCACTCCTCCATGGATCCAATCTGGAAATGCAACTGTTATCCATGCATCGGTGGAGTGGGAAAGGAAAATTCCTTTCCTTCAATGAATGACAAATTGTATTCTTGTACCAGAGGGATGGAAGTATGCAGTCTGTATAGGATGCATACATACACAAGGGTATTATGAGTGATCTTATGGGTGAAAGTTGGAGTCAAGATTTTCGTGTAAATGAAATACAAATGGCGGCAAGGGGAAAGGCTATTGACAAAACTTTTAATTAGGTCCCAATTAATTTGGATGAGTTAGTTGGAAGTACACAATTAGCATTGTTGACATGGACGGGGAAAGGCGAAAGTCCTTAGCTAAACAACAATTACAAGTTACAAGTGAGTTAGGTACACATTTGATTGGATCGGAGAAGAAGTTGGGGACGGACGGGAGGAGGACGGATAGTGAATTTGGGGAGTGTTGGAGGATCCTTAGCTGATTGTGGGAAATGATGAAAATCTATTTGGACGAGGATTCCCTCATCGGACGAAGACTTATGACTTATCTGGAAGGAGACCCCTGACTCTCCCTCCACTCAAACACCAATCATCTCAAGAAAAGAGAAAAAAACGACTGTCCAAACCAATTCGGAGTCGTGACACGAGAGACAGGGAGGGTTTGGAGTCTCTGAAATCCAATTTTCAATACAATGATACAGTCTCAAGGCTTTCTCCCGCCTCCACTAAACTCACTCAACTTCAATCCAACAACTTCCCGGATCCCTGTTTAATCTTTCCTGACTCCATTCACTTAAACCCAACTCCTTCGGCCCATCCACCGCAACCCCATTAATCCAACTTACAACCACATCCATTTCCACCATTAAACTTAAACTTTGATCCAAACAAATCCAAACGCCTCCTGGATTTACCTGTCCCGCTGACTCGTGTATATCCAAGAATAGCTATTACGCCTTACGCTAATGCTGCAAAATTAATTGACTTACAATAGCCGTACATTGTGGGTGTACGACTTCTTATATTAATTTGATGCATTCAAATGGAATTCCATTCCTTTGGCTTTGAGGATTTCTAAAGTTATCAAAGATTTTACAAGTCAAACACCTTACCTTCCACTGGGATCTGCTAGAAACGTTTGATATAAGCATGGATTTTAAATATAGAGAATTGTAAAAGCGGATGGAGACCGTGACTTTAGAAAAGTAGCTTCCACCCACAATGGAGTCCCGCGACATGCGCAGCACGGAATCGGTGGAGACCATTATGGGGAGGAAGACCATGGTCTAGAATGGTGTTGTGCAAAATATTACGTCTGCGAAATGAAAACCCGATTTTAG
>JAAXYW010002137.1:0-16864 GCA_036851895.1 Orthonychiurus folsomi
GCCGGAAGGGGGAAAATTTTTATTTTAAAGAAGAATTTGTCGTTTTCCGCGACGGGTTTGACGGGATTAAACCCGTGCGCAGCACGGGCAAGGTCCTAGTGAGGAAATAAGTAGTCACATTACTACGCTACGTTATAGGAGTCATTGAGCCTGTCGGACGCAATTGTAATGTAATGTGAGCATAGGGAGGAGATGAAAGACGAGCGTAAATGAAGGTATTCTGTTGCAAATGATCAATGTTTGTTCAAAGGGATTCATGTGTGTCATCATTTAGACCAGAGAGAATATTTGGCATCAGATCAATTTCAGAAGACTGGAATAATTTAATCACATGTTTCATACTGCACGCTCAGAACGAACCATTCCATTCTGGTTTTTCAATTTGGGCTTGTCTCTGAACTTTTTGATAAACCTTATTGAATCGATACTAGAGAGAGAATAGCTTTAAGTTGATTTTGTTTATATTGTGTTCTTTCAAATAAATCCCTTTGGAATGTAAATGCATTTGGAAGTATCGCACAATGTGTAATACTCTCGATTTAAGCTAACATTAACCTGATATTTTGCCGACCACTCAATGCCTTGTGTACTTGTGGCAATCCATGGTTTAAAAGCATAGGAAGGGAAGCCAAAACAAATTTTTTCTCTAGTCTTGTAACTAGCGAAAGTGGTTCTGTTCGGTTGAAGTGGGGAGCTCATGGAAACATAAACTTGAACACATGGGATCTATTTTCGGTTCAAATTTGAGCAAATTGGTTTTGTCATTAGCTGGCATGCGGAAGGAAGCAGAGGAATGAGAAAAAGTAAGAGTGAGAATGGATGGGATATTTATAAGTCTTATTTCAAATGAGCCCGAACTTTTATTTTATCAAAGCCATGTTTGTTATGCTTTTTTCCACTTCACTTGCATTCAATTCACTTGGGAGTAGGCGAATAGGGGAGTAGGGAGTTTCCTGCTCCTCACTGGGGCCGTTGTGCATAATATAAAGGTTGTTCCACAAGGGAAACTTTTTGACAAGGCGGGACAGGCTTTATACCGGAAGGAAACGGAATGCCTTCTTACTGAAAATGTAGTCATAGCCATGGTTTGTATGGATTTGTGCTAAGGTTGCTTTTACATTACTTTTTCTTCTATGTACATATGCATTAATATTTAATTTACGATTTTTCCGGGGTTCTGCATGTCGGGAGTTTCGAAGGGTATGGATAGCGGGGAAGATTTACTACTTCAGACAGATTCGGTGGGAGGCAAGACGGGAAGAGGGCACAGAATCCATTTACTTAATGAAATGTGAATTTTAATTTTGTTGAAAAGCAGTTTTGATAATTTTTTAAATCTAATTGGCGTACGATAGATACAGGTAATCATATCGCGGTAAATTATTTGGACCTCCCCAACCATGTCGATAAGTTCGTTTTGGTTAAATGAGGAGTGCATTTACTTCCAAGAAATAAGATGTATGTTTGAAACAGTTTTCTAATCCGGATATCGATGCCCCCAAACCAACGAACTCGTGGAAGTGGTTCAGATGTTCTACTACGAGTTGCACTTTCGTTAGCCGTGTGCTACCACGTCACAGCCACGCTGTGCACGTGTCGATAGACTCAAGATGTGTACCGAGAAGTGAGTCATAGTTGGAGCCCCTATTGTTTATTGAAGTTAGGCCTGCTGGGCTTAAACCAAGCGAATGGCTGGGAAAGTGAAAGTCTGTAATCTCATTCTGTGGTGTTGTTCCAAGTTCGACTACACATCCCCTGACGACGCGCTAGGTGTAAGGGAAGGGATGAGAATAAAAGGGGGCAGCAATAAGAAAGCCTTTCTCCTTCTCTGATGTTTTCCCTTACGCCCTGAGTTTGATGATGTCGGGGAAAGGAAATTTCTGTTAAATTGGATGTCATGCGTAAGCGGGAATTCCCTCATATAGTAGCATGTTCAGCGCGATTGCAAAATTGTACATCTTGTTGTTCACCAACCCGCGTTGTCTTTTTTGCACGGTTGACTTGAAGGGCAGTTAGGTTAACGTCAAATTAAGAAGCAAGGAACCGTTAACCATTAAATTTCGGATAATGAATGACTTTTAGCTGTGGTATATAAGTTTTATGTGAAAATGCAATCAATTTGTTTTATGGTTTATTTCAGAGGAAAGCCAAGGGCCAAGATCTACTGGACAAAGTGTGTGAGTTCATTAATCTTCTGGAAAAGGACTACTTTGGACTTACTTATAAAGATCGTGAGAATTTCACAGTCTGGATTGAGAATGACAAAAGAATCGGAAAGCAGCTTAAAAGTAAGTGGGATCTTGGGGTGGATTGTGGAGGGAGTGAAATTGTTTGACTGATATGGCATGATTTGTTGAGGGCGTGCTAAGCCGAGAGATGAATTCCAGGATCAGGGCTTTTTGGTTGTAGTATGCAGAATGAGTTTCTTTCTGAATTCCTATCGTAGCTAGATACTGCTGGGTTCTGTTTAAGATTAACCAGATTATTAGAGTTGAAATTAGCCAATAAGTCCCCTGTCTCCGCTCAATTCTTAACATTTTTTAAAAGTAAAAATGAATTACAAATGATTCAAGTTAAAATGTTTAGAAATTTGTTATGTTAGTGAGTTAATTTTTACTTTTTGAAGTGTGCTGAGTTGGAATGGGTGGGAGTATTTAATACTGTCAAGGAAGGGAAGCAGGCATATATGACGTTTTAGTTTAAGCGACATTCGACTTTGTGCACTTCCTTAGTAAACAGAACTCTTATTGATTTTATTCACTTTCCTGTGGTCGCAGATGATCCGTGGGAGGTGTACTTTCAAGTCAAGTTCTACCCACCGGAGCCAGCCCAACTACATGAAGATATCACACGGTACAATCTGTGTCTTCAAGTTCGAAATGATATCTTAATCGAAAAGTAAGTTGGAAGGAGATGAGATGATTACTTTTTTGTAGATAACACTGATGAAGTATTGTTCATTTAATGTGAACCTGATGATAGTGACAGTGAGATTGAATTTTAATTGAATGTTCTGAGACAAATATGGCTCCCTTGTTCTCATCCCTACATACATATTTTTGCAGGTTGCCATGCTCTTTTGTAACCCACGCTCTCTTAGGCTCCTACTTAGTACAATCTGAGGTAAGATTTTTCTGTTGGCAACTTTATTCAATTAAATATAGCCGTCTCCCCTTCCCAAGTTTTAAAGGCAAAACGATTTTATATTTTAATTAATTTTTTCAAAATTTTTAGATGGGAGACTACGACCAAGAAGACCACAAGAATGATTACCTTCGAGAGTTTAGATTTGCGCCACATCAAACCCCTGAACTGGAGAAGAAAGTGATGGAGCTTCACAAAACTCATAGGTATACTTGAAGCCGCAACTCTACTGTAAAATAATGGAAATGCCCGTTTTTATACGGATCAATACAAAGTGACATTTTATTGAAACACTGCTTCTTTGAACGTTCCAGAGGCCAAACGCCTGCTGAAGCTGAGATGAATTACCTGGAGAATGCGAAGAAGTTAGCAATGTATGGAGTTGATCTTCATTCTGCAAAAGATGCTGAGGGACTTGACATTTACCTCGGTGTTTGCTCGCAAGGACTCCTTGTCTACAGAGAAAAACTCCGAATAAATCGATTTGCTTGGCCAAAAATCCTGAAAATTTCGTACAAACGCCAACACTTTTACATCAAAGTTAGGCCTGGGGAGTTCGAGCAGTACGAGCCGACGGTTGTTTTTAAGCTGGGAAATCGTAAAGCTGCAAAATTGCTTTGGAAAACATGCGTTGAGCACCACACATTCTTCAGGTAGGATTTGGCAATCGTGGTGCTTTGGAAAAACCTGCACGTTGCACGCGCATTAAAATTTAAATATTTATTCATGCAGGTTGATGGCTCCTGAACCACCAACGAAGACTGGGTTCTTTCCGCGTTTCGGCTCGAAGTTCCGCTACTCTGGGCGGTTAGTAATGATTTTCTTATTTGAGAAGAGCTTTAAACTAGCATGACTAGAAGATATTGACAAATTGGCAAATATTTTAATTATTGCATTTTTGCAGAACATTCTTCGAGACGAAAAATGCTACAATTGATCGCGTTGCTCCGAAATTTGAGAGAAGTCTAAGTGGGAGGAACATTACCTCGAGGAGCTTGGATAGTGCGTTGACCTTTTTTTATTGGCCGGTTTCAACATTGTTGATGTTCCTTCTTTTAAAATATCAAATTCTATAATAGCTCTGAGGCGTGGTACTTCCGAAGACGAGATGGAAATGGCTAAGCGACATACAATCTCCCACCCTGCTGAGAAGATACCATCTGGAAGCACAAGTCCAATACGGGAAGAAGTGATCCCTGAGAAAAAGAAGGACAAGGTACTACATTTTATGCCGGAAATAATATTTTATATTTTAGCTAAATAATGAACTACTTTAATTGGTTTCATCCAAATTTTGTGGCATCGTAAAAATTAGAGACTAAGTTTTGTTCATGAGAAATCCATACTGCATTTGTAGTTTGGTTCACAAGCGGAAGGTTGGAGCAGTAGTTCTGAAGAAGGAGAATACGAAACAAAGATGGATACTTCCCCCAGAAAGGGGGGAAATAGTGAAAAGGCGAGAGTAAAGGTATGCTCTTTGCCTGACCTCGCTTCTCCTCGCACTTCTGCTTCTTATTACGACCTCACGGCCAATAGCTCTGCAGACAAGCAGACATATGCACTCCAACTAGCTTTCAATTCACGCAAATCAGTTTGTGTTGAGACCATCGAGTATCTGCAGGTATTTGGATTGAAAAACAAAACGACTGCCATTGCGGACAATCGTTGCAAAGTCTTGTTCGTCTCGTGCAAATGCAACCTGCTGTATGCTGTGATGACGCTGAATTATTATTGATTTTGCAAACTTTTAACAATTATTGCTTTAGAGGCCTCACTTCTCTTGCCTCGAAGTCTTTGCCAAACTTTGAATTTCTAAGGCGGACCTTTGGTATTATTGCCCATTTCAATTATCAAAAGAAATATGTCCCAGTTAGATAGTGACAATAAGCTACACGTAGTTACTTTTAGGAGACCTCCAATCCCGGAGATAGCCAAGTGTTTCCGTATTATATATTTTGGCGGTTAGTTAGCGCACAAGTCGGATGTAGTTCTGTCCGTTAGTGCAAGTGCTGCGGCCAATTAGTTCCATTTTTAGGTAAGACCATAGGACTAATTAAATATTAAACAGTAAACAAAGGTTAACGCAAAGAACCTTTGAAACATAACTAGAATTGTTAAATTGTTGTATCGATCTATTTCAGTTTCCTTCTAATGCCCGTTTTTAATTATTTGCATCACGAATATTTTGTTTTTGTAGCTCTAATTTCGTACTGTTACAGCTTAAGCTTTCAAATTATTTGATACTGATATTTTTTTTCTCTTGAATTGTTTGATCCAACAGAAACCTATCGGTGGTGTTGCAGTGTTGCCGCCTATTAATTTTGCTCAAGAGAAAAGCAAAATAAAGAAAGGAAAAAAACTTAGCGAATCTGACAGAGAAAGGGAGGAACTCGAAAAGCGAGGTCAAGAGGAGGGCACTGCAATTGCGTTGACTACCGGTGAGTTGGCTACTAACGGAACTGAAGTAAATGGGAAAGCCGCTAAACCTAAGGTGAGTTACAAAGGTAGGCTTTGGTTTGTAAATGCTACCTTACTGACTGGGATGAGCATGTGCGATATTACTTGCAAATGCATTTTTGAAATTTGTTTTGTTATTTTGTATTATGCATGCCTTTTTTGTTTGTTCAAAATTATTATTTTTAGAGCGGAGGATTTTTTCGCGGGAGTTTCTTTGGTAATAAGTCGGCGAGGACACCCAGCAGTGCTTCAGAAGGTCCATACACTCCTTCTGATGCGTATTCACCGAGTACGCTCTCTCCATCATCTCCGGAGGATTTATCCGGAACGCCGAGGAATTTTGAATTTTCCAAGGGCAACGAAAATGAGCGATCAGTTGACGGCAAGGGGTTCCGACGATCAGACGTAGCCAAACCGGACACATCTGCTGCACAAGCGCTTTTAAGAGATAGACCGCGTTCTCCGGTTAAATCAGTTGGTGATGATTCATCATCCTTTTTAAGTCAGGACATGTCGTACACCTATGATAAATCACCGGGTCAGGGATTGCGAAAAGCTAAAGGACTCGATTTCAAGTATTCTCCTACTGATGCAGCTAATGCGGCAGCAGCTGCAATGGAGAAACGCAAGCAATTGGAAGCCGCTAACGCAGCAAAAGGCCTTGGAATTTCCGGGGACGTTGGTGGATCCGGTGATCGATCTTCAGGGACGCCAGTTATGACGCCTGAGAAATACAAAGACTTCGACGTAGCAAGTTTTGGAAATGCGAATAAGACGCCTGTCATGACACCAGAAAAGGACAAATCATTTGACGTTATCAGTTTTGAAAATGAAAACAAGTTTGTCAGCCCTCAAGGCCAGACGACCGAGCGGAGGACTCCGTCTCCTTCTCTGTACACTCCGCGCCCTTGGTCAACAGTTTACAAACCGGTAGAAGGTCCGATAGGTGCAACATCCGGAACTGCAGCCGTTACGGGTTCTCCAAAGCCAGACGACGCATCAGTGTATGCTCAGCCAGGATATACGACGAGCTTCTTGAACACTCGCCCTGTTGCGCAATCTGAGGGACTTGGAATTCAAAATAAGCACTTCCTTAGCTCTTCACCTCAACCTGAACCACTTTTGACATCCACACCCATGAGTAAAAACTTTGTTAGTTCTTTCTTGTCCACTCCATTGCGACAAGGAGGAACGGATTCCATGCTCACGCATCCAGGAACTTTAGAGTCGCAACGCCTTACCCCTGAGGGCCCTAAGGGACGTGGCACAAAACAGAAGAAGAGGTCAGCAGATGATTTGAGCGGCAGCGACAGCGATGGATTTCACAGCACTTCTGGAGACGAAGATGCTTTTTCACTTGGTGCAGAAAGTCGGGATCCGAAGAATAAGAAAAGCATGGAATTAGCATTGGCAGCTGGGCCGAAAATTGTAAAGACTACAGTGAAACAAACGGTTGTGAAAGATGCGGATGGGCTTCGCCATGACCTCCAAGAGAAAGTTGAGGATTTGACCCCAGGTGGGAGTGGACTTGTAACACTATCACAAACCACAAATCAGGTCTGTAAATGGGATTTTGCACGTTGGGAATTTTTGTGGGATTAATTTAATTTCAAATTAATTTTATTTGCTGGAATGCATTTTTGGGGATTTACTAATCTTTATTGTTTTTTGCAAGACTGGAAAGCTCTTATTAACAGTTGAGTGATTTATTAATTTTGGAATTGGAATGCTTAGGCTGAACCCCAAGAAGGTGACCAGGCCCCGCATATCAAGGCAACGAAAGTCACAACCCGCATGGCAACGTCTGTTGAGGATAAGGAGAAGAATGCAACCACGAGCCAGGTTAGTGGCAAATTCATAGTAGAAAAGTACAGCAGCGAGTTAGTTGAATGAAATTTGTTACCTCATGCTGGACTAAATTCCCTATAAATTTTCTTTTAGATTGAAGAGAAAACATTCACTCATACGACCTCGACCACTGCAAAGGGAACTGAACAAACTGTCGTAACTCAAGAAATGCGAGCAACGGCAACTGTTCAGACAACTTTGGACGAAAACGTAAGTTTTTTAGTGTGAATGCTGATTTAGAGTCTTAGCCACGCATTAGCATGGAATCCAGTATGGCCTGCATGAGCTATTTATTAACTACTAATTTTAATAATGCACACAAACATGCACGCTGATTATTTGCTTTGCCTCCACTGTCAACTTCAGCTGCGCTCATTCGATGATAGAAGAAGTAGCACTGATAGTTTTGCCAGCGCCACGGAGTCGGATTCGGGAACACTTATTGGAACTCCTACCGGGTCGATGGTAACGCCTTGCTTTTATTTAATTATTTTCTTTTGTATATGCTTATGCTAATTCATTAAATTATTGCCAATAGCTAGCGCATGTCTTTTTGGCTAAGTCTGTATATGTGATTATGTGTGTCTAGTAGTTTTACCAGTCATTAAAATTATTCTCAAAATTTATAAAACCTGGAGAAAGAACCGAGAGATTAATTTGTCCTTTTTGTTCACAAAGACTCCACCCGGTCTAAATCAAGCACCGATAGTAAAAACTGAGAGCGTTACGTATGACCCATCTTCCATCAGTTCCCAAGCCCAGGCGACTAACCAAGTACCTGTTGTTCAGACGGAGTCTCGAAAGGTGAGCGGAATCTTCGTTAACTAGTTCAATTATATTGTGGTTGAATACTTTTATAAGCCATGACTAATTCTTAGGTGGCAATGTCTGATGATGGTTCTGTGGTGGCCGCCGGTGAAATTGTAACTTCGCAAACTACGAGTTCGAAGGTGCGAACTGTAGAGACACTGACCGTAAGTTGAATAGTGCAATAGTTGAATGTGTTTTTATGATTAATCGATCTACTTTTTCCTAAAATGCAGTACAAGACGGAAAAGGATGGTGTGGTTGAGACACGAGTGGAACAGAAGATTACTATTCAATCCGACGGTGATCCAATTGACCATGATAAAGCTCTGGCCGAAGCAATTCAAGAGGCAGCTGCAATGAATCCGGAAATGTACGTGTAACACCTTATTCCAGACAGTATCTGGCGTCAAAATTTTGAATATCGTAATCTGTCTTAATTTGCATGTGCTAATTTGTTTATTTTTGCAGGACTGTTGAGAAGATTGAAATTCAACAGCAAAGCCATCAGTAGTTTGTAACACCGCCTGAAATATTTTACTAAGCTTAAAAGGATCTATTGTGCTTCTGAAACATCAGTGCAGCTTACCATAACAGTAATAAGTCCTTAGAAATCTATACTTCTACTTCCTTATATCTTATCCATGCACTGACAATAGAAACAGAATTATGAATCCATACTATTCCACTTCGAAATTACCGGTACATCCCTTGTTCTGTTAAATTTCATACAAATTTCCATTTAGATACCTCATTATTTAGCGAAGTAATTAATATCTAGTTCAGAACAATATTTACTTCAACCCTTGGGACAGACTGTAAATAACTTACTGTGTTGATTGCGTCTTAAACATGTAGAAATATTTATACCATTTGAATTGGATTTGGGACAATGATGTGTATACTTTGCCAGCCGTGTAGTGAGAGGGAGGTTGGTAACATTGATTTTAAATACAATAATCTAAGCTGGGTGATGGTCAAGGACGCTAGAATATTGAAAAGAGCTATATTATTGCTCAATACATACAATTCACATGAGATAACTTTATGTTTTCTTCCGCTTTTGGTAGGAATCAAATATTTTATAAAGTATGACCAAAATTCTGACAAGACGCTGGCTATGATGATGCTGCAAAGCGATCTTGAAATGTGTAGCTTTATATTTCAAATTGTTGTGTTGGACAGGCTTGCGAGACGTAAGGATTCGGCTAGATGCTGAACTTTATTTGTTAGAAATATAACGAATATAACGTAGCAGAGGTTGGTTGTTTAGTGGTCATCATCATGGTGTTGATGTTGGTTTTGTGAAATTAGCAAGTTGGGAGGGCGTCAACAATGTTTGGATTGATCCGTGATTACTGCCTTATAAAATCGAAAGGATGTTGATTTCCATATTTAACTTCTATAAACATTATAAGAATGAAAGTACGCTGCTAACTATAAGCTGTAGATCAAGAGCTGAAAACATTGCAGAGCAGAGACCATTTTGTTAATTTATAATGCGACATTCCATGTCTCTTTTGTATTCCCTGTGTAACACTATACTCAAATCTCCACGACATATAATTTTATTTCTTCAAATTAGCCATGACAAATAAGAGTGAGGGTGTTTTGTAATTGTAATGCTAGCATTGTGTTTGATTTTATAGGCTGAATGGAATTGAAAGTTTGTCGCTGAAATAGCATTGGCAATCAAATTCATTTTGTAAACTAGTAATAACATAAGTTGTATTAGTGGCGCTTACAATTTGATTTTTCAAGGTGTGTCGTGTCCGCTTTGGCAGACCTTCTACAGGACAGGCTTAAAGTGACTTTTTCACATTATTTTTGCATACAGTGAGTTAACGTAATGTAGTTTATAGTTTCTGCTTTGTCAAACACAATTTAACAAATAATCGAAGCGTGCTACACAACTACTTATACACAAGCAATTATAACCATAAGTATCCTTCACTTTAATTAGCCACATGTAATGGATTTATCCAAGAATACTTATGTTAGATTAAGATTTAGTGAAATGTGCACAAATAAAGTAAATTATTAACTACAATTACAATGAAAACCCAGTTTGCCGCAACAAGAAGGGACGACACTCGATTTCGAGTTGCTTTCCTTAGTGTAATTCAACATAATATTGATGAGAATAAACTGGTGAAATTAAACTGAATTGAGTTATTGTTCATATTATATTCGCGTGAAAATCATGAAGTTTTTTTTAAATTTTTGCAATTGGATTATCAATGAACTCTATCACAAAAGTTCGCATAGATTTACAGCACGGGCTATTGTGTGGGGAAAATTCAAACCTACCGCACCTCATTTGCGTGTCGTTTCATGTACGTTAGTCTGCGGTGTTTCATTTGCCACGCGGTTAGGTTGCTGGTTTAAAATTCTAGTGTTTATCTAAATCAAAATTTAAAAGTTTCAAGTTTGGGGCTGACAATGGCAGTTCGTACACAATTTGAGAGTAGCAATGAGATTGGTGTGTTCTCAAAACTCACTAATTCCTACGCTTTGGTCGCAATCGGTGGAACTGAGAATTTTTACAGGTTAGCCCTCATTAGTGTAGAATGGTAAGCGTTGTATGTAATCAGCTTAATACTATTAACTTTTACCATTACAGTGTTTTTGAATCCGAGCTCTCAGAAACGATTCCAGTTATTCACACATCAATCGGCGGGTGTCGAATTGTTGGTCGGCTAGCAGTGGGTGCGGAGTTTTGTCAAATTAATTTCTCAAAAATTTCGGATTTGATTAATAATTATAATTTGAATTGAAATGTTTAGGGAATCGCCACGGTCTTCTGGTTCCAAACTCGACCACAGATCAGGAGCTTCAACACATTCGTAATTCACTACCAGATGGAATTAAATTACAACGGATTGAGGAAAAGCTATCAGCTCTTGGAAATGTGATCGCTTGCAATGATTACGTCGCTTTGGTTCACCCGGATTTGGACCGGGTAATGGCACTTGCAGCTTTTCATATATTTGAAATTGCAAGCTAAGCAATCAGCTCAGATGAATTGAAATTGCAATAACATGTAGGTATTTTCTTTATAGGAAACGGATGAAATTCTCCAGGACGTATTGGGTGTTGAGGTTTTTAGGCAATCCGTAGCTGGAAATGCTCTGGTTGGATCATATTGCGTTTTTACTAACCAAGGAGGAATTGTCCACCCGAAAACACCTACTGGGGAACAAGATGAACTTTCATCTCTTTTGCAAGTTCCACTTGTGGTACGCAATACTAGTTTTATTACAAGTTATTTGTTATGCTTTGCTTTAATTTTCTTGAATATATTGAGTATGCTTTAAAACGTAGGCCGGCAGTGTTAATCGTGGAAGTGAAGTGCTAGGAGGCGGATTAGTGGTCAATGATTGGGCCCTATTTTGTGGAATTGACACAACTGCTACTGAATTGAGTGTCCTCGAAGCCGTTTTTCGACTGAATGCTACATCATCTCTACCCAAACAAGCCGAAAATCTGAGAACTAGTATCATAGAAAGCATGTCCTAAACATTTTACTAATATCATCTTTTTTGTGTACGCCGTTTTTAGTGTGCTCTGATTTTTTTGTCGACTTGCCTAAATCCTTACATCCAATGAATTAAATCGATCGAAATTCTCCTTTCAAAACTGGTTAAGATTTTTTTTCATTATCTTGCATATTTCAAAATAGAATATGATAGGAGAAAATACTGGAATGGAATATATTCAAATTTTAGATTTAGATTATTTTTTGTTTGGAATAATTTTTTCGAATTTTGACTTGTCTAATTTAAATTTTAAAAGCACTCCTTGGCAACCAATTAATTGGATGAATTAACTCTCGTATCACAACAACCCCGCTCGTGACCCCTATAAAAGGTCGAGCGCCTTGCCCCAGCTCCTCAGTTCACGCCCATCTGTTGAACCGAAAAGAGTATCCTCGCCTCTTCCATCCGAGCACCTGCCTGTATCCATTTCAAAATTCTCCGTGACGTTTAAATTCAAAATTTGCAAGAGATCTTCCACCTCCTGAACACCTCAACTTTAACATTCCAAATTAAGAGATCTTCTATCCCATAACAACTGAAAGATGTGCGGCGGATCATCAAGCGTGAGTTTACCTTTTTTAAGCATACTTCGTTGAATCAAATGACATTACTTTTGTTCTTTGAACAGTGTTCTCCCTGCTGTCTGACCGCTGACCCATGTTACCAAAGGCTTTGTTGTACCACTCGAACCCCAGTTAGCAACAGGCCGTTTGTTCCATCGTACGATAGGGTAATTTGAAATTTTAATTCATTTTGTTTGATAACCGCATTTATTGCAGTGAAATTATATCTTCCTTGTAGTGCTGCGAGGATACCAAAATGGGGCAGCTTTTGGGTAATGATTACGGCAGACGTTGGTTCTGTGAGCGAAATGTCTACTTCTGTCAAGAATATGGCTGCTGTGGTGGACGTAAGGCTTTCAAATATTTCAAGTTTTTAGTTATATTTGCTCTAATTGTAATTTTGGATTCGTAGGAGGCTGCTAATTCATATTTTCGACATGATCCCATCTCTGGACTTTGTAGCTAACATCAAACACGGATTCAGTTATTACTTCCATGTTGCTTTAAAGATTCTTTAAAGATCCAAATTCAAAATTGTAAATACTATTTTTGAAATTTAATAAATTTAACATCATTGCAACTCAAAATGTCATCTTGCTGCGTGTATTTTTATTTGTACTTGTATTAATCTTTTGCTTTCAATGCAACACAATCCACCGTATAAATTTAAACCAATACAAACTCGAGTTTACGTGTGTAGTACCAAGCCAAAAAACATAAATGTGTGTTAATAACAATTTTACCGATTCAAATTATTGTATAAGGACGAATTTTGGCACTAGTTCGTTTTTGCAGAATCAATTTAAGAAGTGGCTAATTATGCGACTTAGTTAGGAATTCGTGTAAACGTTGCATTATTTGCAAAATACTACTTTCATTCCCTAACGCCTAGCCTAGAAGCGAGGGTTCAATTATTCGATCTGATTTTGAATTTTGATTTCAAAATTCGTGAGCATATGCATGCCACGTAAATCGGTCAGTAGATGTTGGAAAATTGCTTCTCTCATTTTCTTGACTTGTTATGTTGCCCTTTGCTTGTCAACAAATCAGGCTTTTGAATCAAAATTCTGCCAACACTTTAACAATTTAAGTGCTATTTCCCTAGCAGCAATAAAGTGATTTAAAACAACGAGGCC
The DNA here is from genome assembly GCA_036851895.1 of Orthonychiurus folsomi. NCBI lineage: Eukaryota > Metazoa > Arthropoda > Collembola > Poduromorpha > Onychiuridae > Orthonychiurus > Orthonychiurus folsomi. The sequence goes on from JAAXYW010002137.1 coordinate 13,495, forward strand.
TTAAGCCATAGTATGCCTATCTTGTGCTAGTTTCTCTCGAGAACTTTCAACTATCCTTCAAATTCCAAAGTTTATAGAAATTCTCAGCCTACTCTTTTAAGCTGATTGTGCTATTGCTCTAAATTATTCAAGCTACGTGTGCATTATCCTCAAATCATTCAAAATGCCTGGCTGTTGTGGGAGTCCTTGCTGGTCTGTAAGTATAATGCACATCCTTTCATAAGCGTCAACTTGACACAATATATTAAACTGAGAATTATTTACAGATGTGCGGTGCTATCGATTTCACTGGATGTCCGGTCAGCTGCAGACGAAATCCAAATTCATGGTACTGTTACCTTTCACAATCTCCACGACCATCTATCAAAACTCAGCCATTTCTATTTTTCTTTATAGTGCTTACGGTTGTGGTTGCGGACCCTGCTGTTGCCCTTCACTGTGCAATCCAGACCCCATGTAACTTAATTGTATATAATTTATAATGCTTTTACAGATTTTAATTGTAAATTTTTACTCAGAATGTGTCCTCAGTCGTGCTGTGGACGCAAATGCTGCCCACCACCATGTGTTAGCAATCCTACAAATTAATGAAATTAATGATCCAGCTTTTTATACCTGCTCAAAAGACAACTGTTTTTTATATTTTTAGTGTCCGGACCCGTGTATCCGCCCTAGTTGGAAATGCTTTGTTGCTCCGCCTTGGTAAATTCTTAATAAAGTTATGTGGAATGAATGAATTCTATGTTTAAAAAATTAACTTCTATTTAATTGTGCTTAGCTGTCCACCGCCATGTTGCCGCAAAATGGTTATGGTCGTTTCTCCACCGATTTGCCCTGCAAAGTGCTGGTGAGTCTGTCAATCTGGTTTCTTTGGTATTTATGAGTGCTTGTATTTTCCGAAGTTTGGCATTGTCTTTTATGTTTGCAGCCCACCAATGTCTTGTTGTCCTCCTTGCGGAGTAAGTAAATCATGATTTACAAAATTCAAATATGTAAAAGTTTTTTATTTATGAATTATATGTATTACTAGCCATGTCGTGACCCGTGCTCATCCGGAAACAGCTGCCCAGATCCTTGTGGTATGAAGAATCACGTTAAAATATTGTGTATTTAAATTAGTATTTACTCTAATTTTATGTGAGGTTTTTTAGGATGCTGTTAATTCATATTTTCTACGTTACCCCACCTCGGGACTTTCCAACCAACATCAAATACGGATTCAGTTATTACTTCCATGCTTCTTCAAAGATCCAAATCCATAATTATACATTTCTTTGAAATTTAATAAATTCAATATTGTGACTCAAATTAACAGTTTCTTTCAGTTGTGTCTATGTTTGTATTTGTGTTAAGTATTTTCATTGAATACAACAAAAACCACCGTGTAAAGTTAAACCACTATTAGGTGCGTGTGCTCAGAGTGGTATTGAGTTAAGTACATGGCATGGGTTGTGTATGACAAAACTTTGCCACGCTTATTGGTTGAAAAGAACCAATTTTAATACTGCCACTGCCACTGCAAAAACAGTGGTTGCCCATTTGACAATACTATTTTTATACACATTCGGTAAAAACATTATAATGCTACTTTAGCATACTTAGCTAATATGGTAAGTAATGTATTTCACTAAAGTTACTTTAGGGGGCATAGCAGTGCGCAGTAATAGTTACAAAATATTACTTTCCCAAAGTATTGGGATTTCAATTTTTCGGTTTTGAATTGGGATTTTACCATTTGTCATGTAAATCGTGAAGTAAGTATTGCGCTTCTCAATTTCCTTTCCTTACCATGTTGCATAGTCTTGCCAACAAATCCGAATTTTTTAATAAAAAGTAAGGTAATAAATATTTCCGTTCCCTTAGCAGCAATAAAGTGAATTAAAACAAACAACACGACGACTGCCTAAATGTGGGCCTCTCCGCATCACAGTCACTAATTCTAGTTCGTCCCGAGAACATCTCAACTCTCCTAGTCTCTTTCAAAATCTAATTTTTCTCCAAATTCACAGTCTTTTTGTCAAAGTGCTTCTGCCTTTGCTCTAAATTATTCAAGTTACGTGTGCATTATCTCCAGAAAATATGCCTGGCTGTTGTGGGAATTATGGCTCGTCTGTAAGTAAACGCATCCTTTCATAAGTTAATTTGACAGTGTTCATTAGATTGATAATTATTCGCAGATGTACGGCACTGCCAACTTCACTGGATGCCCGATCAGCTGCGGACCGAAGCCAAATCCATGGTACTGTTACCTTAACTAGATTTCAAAATTTTGTAGCCATAACCTTCTGAATGCAATTAGCTGATTTGTTGTCCACAGTGGCCATGCTTGCCGACCATGTTGCCCTCCGCCAAAATTAACTTTGTGCAATCCTGATCCGTGTCAGCCATGTTGCAGGCCTATCCCCCCACCGCCGATGTAACTTAATTGTATTTTCTAATGGCTTTTATGGACCCTAATTGTTTATGTTTATAACTCCAGAATGTGCCCTCCGATGCCCTGTTTTCAACGAAAATGTTGCCCACCGCCATGTGTAAACAAACCTACAAATTAATGATAGTTTTCTGTGGAAAGACTAACCGTTTTTGTTGATTTTAGTGTCCGGATCCGTGCATCCGTCCAGATCGGAAGTGCTTTATTCCTCCTCCTTGGTAAATCACTATTAAACATTTTGCAGAATGAAAGGATATCTAAGTTAATCAATTTATTATTTAGCTGTCCGCCGCCGTGTTGCCGCAAAATGGCTTTGATTGTCTCTCCGCCGATTTGTCCTGCGAGATGCTGGTAAGTAATATAAGGTATTCTGGGCTTTGAAGCTCTTCAAAGCTAATGCATTGTTTTTTTATAGTCCACCAATTCCTTGCTGTCCACCTTGTGGAGTAAGTAACTCAAAATTTCTAACATTTGAATGCTCAGACTACTTTATTAATTACGAATCATTTGAATTACAGCCATGTCGTGATCCTTGCTGCGGCCAAACATCCGAAAACTGTTGCCCAGATCCTTGTGGAAAGCGAGCAATGAATTGTTGCCCTGATCCATGGTAAGTTTCAAACCTTAGTTATTTTTATTAATACACTTGCACGTCACTTATCTTTCTGAATAACTTAGTTGCCCGCCGCCGGCTATGATTCTTCGACCAATCCGCACAGCATGTAAGCATTGTTCTATTCTTAATTATTCCTTGTTTAATACAGATGCATGTTATTCATACTAATTTGTTTGTGTAGGTTGTCCACCACCACCAAGGACTGATACGAATTGTTGTCCGATCCCTTGCTGTTCGCCATTGCCGCCATTCAACATGGTCTTGAAGCCGTCTTCCCCTGGATACTGTGATCCGTGTTGTCCAGCTCCACCCTTATGTTGTCC
>JAAXYW010002138.1:0-16861 GCA_036851895.1 Orthonychiurus folsomi
ACTCGTCATTCCCTGCCCAGCACTCGGAGGGAGAGGGCGAAAGCTCTTGACCTGTGATGGGTGTTGGTGGCAGTGGTGGACGGGAGTTGCTCGACTTAGGTCGAGGGCTCGATCGGAGGGCACAGGATGAGAGGGCCCTCTCAGTCCGTTCCGGTTCGCCGGGTGTCCTCCGTGGGCGTGGAAATAGGCCTCCCGGGGAACCTCCACACCGTCCGAAAGAGTAACGCGCCAACAGCAGTAGCCCTTGGGTTAATTACCCTAGGCTGGTGTGGAAATCTGCTCCCTTCGAATCTATTCAGCATCCGAAAGAAATGGTTCTTAGATTTATTTATTTGTCTGGAAATACAGACCGTGGAATGAACCAAAAAAGCGTCTTTGCCTTGTTTCAGCACGTCCATAAACCTGGAAGTAAATCTGAGTAAACCATTTCACTGTATAGGCCAGACTGCATGGTGATTCAGCCAACACAAACCTGAACCCCATTTAATTTTCTAAATATACCTACGATGCGTGAAGATACAATTCGAAGCAAATGCAAGCAATTTACAGTCATAAGCAACTACTTGCCGAGATACATTACTTCGAAATTCGTAAGTTGATGATTTCCTAATATTTGAATCGTAAAGCTTTATCTGACCAATGGCTAGCAAGAAAGGATTGGCGACCACTGCGCCCTCAATTAAATTCCCATGTTTTGTCATTTTCGAATTAGAATATTATTTGCATGTCCCGTACCGGCATCGAAGTGATTCGCAAAGCCGACTGCCCACAAAAGAACCACTCGAACAACGGATAAGGTAGAATAAAAAATTCAATCTCCTCCTAATCCATGCGCCAAAGGTATCTGCTACTACTTTGATAAAGGCTTTCCATTTAATTCATATTTATTCTCAGCGAATGATCCCGTGAAAAAGTGGTGCAACCAGATTACAAACTGAAGGTTTTCGCCATAAATGAGTCCTCCCTGCACGAACTATTGAAAGTGCTCAAAATTGAACTCCGATCAGAAGAGGTAAAATAGCAATAATGCAATGCGTACAAGAATATTGCTTCAGTTTTGTCGTTTTATGACACAAGGACGAGTCTTCAAACAGAAAAACTTGCATGCCGATGAAGTGGACAGGGAAATGGCAAATCAATGAAAATGAAATATATGAGAATCCGTCGAAGCAGTTGAAAAAAATTCAGACTAATTTGAAACGTATGATTTCAGACGCCGATTCGACGCAAATAATTATTAATTTTATTTTTCGTTTTCGAATTTCATTTTAAATGAAATTCGCTCAGCAATTTTGGTTCCAAAACATTATATTAATGAAAGTATGTTTAATCGGCTCTGAAATACACTTCAGATACAATCTTAGAAATAAAACAAATAAAACAGCTGCAAAAATAAATATGCTACTCTACTCCTACAAAGACTGACTAAACCTCTGGTTTCTCTCTTCATTCGCAGCCAGGAATACTGTCGTCCGGATTTCTTCAGAATTTATGGAATGATTCAAAGGAACCGGTGGATGGGTTTCACCGAGATGACGAACGATTTCAAAGAAACAAGAAGTAGTGTGAGCAAAACAAAACAAAACGAAAGGAACAGTAGAGTACACAATGATAGTCCATTCCACCGCTCCATAAACTTCAATGGATTGGCCGTGAATCGTAGTCAATTTGCATTCAACAGTCCAGGAAAACCAAACGCATGCATTGATAAGGGTCAGTAGGCAAAAAAATGAGCGGTAAGGTTTCAAGCGTCTACTGTCATCCAATTGACATAAAACTTGAGGCAATGAACAAAGCCTGGAATGCTACTTGGAAGAATAGTAGTCCGGCCAAGACAAAATTCATGGTAGCATGGATGTGAGTTCGATTTCCCATCTGATCCCATAGTACAAATATGTCTGGCATAACTCGTAAAGTCATTAGAATCCCTAATGGTAGGAGTGGGAAAATTAACAGCATTATGTCAAGTTGGTGATGTGACGACGGTTCGGCGGTGATTTCCCCCCTTCTGAGTACGTAGTAAAAGAATAAGAGTTCACTGATTAATAGAATTAGTTGGAAAGTGACCTGCTGCCAAATGAATATCATGATACCAGCAGAGTGGTTATGTTCCGCCATTTGGTGTTTGAAGCAAACAAAGCTTAAAATTGTTAGTGTTATTAAAATCAGGGAAAGAACCAATGTTGGAATGAAGTTCAATGAAAACCATTTGTTTACAACAGGCTTGTCGACTTCGGGCTCTGAATTTTCATCGTTGATTTCAGAATTTGTGGTTGGTGGCTGTGGGTGAGAATGCTCGTCTACACACATTTATATAAAAATTAGTATTTAATATGAAATAGAAGTATAACTAATACTTACAAACCTTCATGCTTCAAGTGCTTCCATTTTAAAACACAGAAGAACGTAGCAAGTGAGAAATACTCTGTTGTGAATGGAACATTTTCCAAAACATTTTCCATGAACCAAGGCCAAATGGTATCGTGCACGCATCTTGCTCTCCGTTTTAGTATTTGAGGCACATACTGCTCAGCACTGGTAATATTCGGTGGAATCTTAAGACCATACTCGTCATCTTCAATTGATTTATCAACAATATCGATGTACGCCTGGATAACTTCCTCAACAACTCCCCGAAATGCACAGCTGAAACAAATTGCGCCAACGATGCTCCAACCCAAGTATGATATCAGTAGTCGTCTGCATCGTATTTCCTATCGTAATAAAAACATGATTATTATTCAAATCATGGTCCTAGTAGCCTAACTTAAAAAACCTAATAATGTTTTTGTTGTACTGTACCTTACGACACATTGCAATCAGAAGCAGAACTGCCAGGCAAAATTTTGAAATGTATTCCACCAGGAAAAGAGATGAGAAGCAGTCTCCATAAAAGTAGATTTGATTCACAATTTCCCAAAGCTGACACGCCACGCAACCAGCAAAAAACACTAGAATTTACCATAAATATTACTCCGGTGAAGTTCGGAGATTAAAATTCTAAACTGGTTCAACTTAAGTCATGTGTTTCCAGAGCTAGGCAACCCCAGGGTTACAGATTGCAGTAGTCCGTGACACATAATTGGTATTTCATATAATTAAATAGAGGGTTTTACCGTAAGCCAAGACATTGTGCTCATATAAATTATTCTCCATGGTTGTATATTGGTTGATATTTCGAGCTCTGCAAATTCGACAAAGTCGGCATATTCCGTTGCAAATTGTGTGGAAAGTGTTTGTCTCGTAGCAAAGAAAGGCGGTTGAGATGGAATACCAAATGATGCTAAAATCAAAGATATGCCGGAAATTAATTAAAAATTAAAATGTAAACCATTTACAAATTCAGTCACACTAAACGCGCTAGAATTGAAATAAAATACCATTAATCTAAACTACTAAATTTCTTACCCAAAAACCCTGAAAAACGTGTTTGAATTCCTTTCATTTGGAAAGAGCGGAATGCTGACCACACACAACATGGAAGCAATTAAAAATGCAAGAGCAGTCGTCGTAATAGATAAAATAAACGCCTGCGATGATTGTTCACGCATTTTGAGTACTTGAACTAAACTGTCACTTGCACAAATTCAACAAAAACGCCAAATGTCATACCCAACTAGTCGATGTAGTATCAGATATGTAAAAATAATATGATGAAAACGGCGTTGCGTCCTGCAGCAGGTCTAGTTGGTTTATGTGATTGTCTGAATGTACGTAATATTATTTAACTAAAAATGAGTTAAATAGTTATTTTCCTGAGTTAATTTTTGTTGTTGTAGTTTATAATGTACTCTGCTTTCGTCTGGAAGAGGAGAGCAGGTTGCGGTGCGATGCAGTGGTTTGCTAAATATGAATATTTCTTCGGAAAAATGGCAAGTGTCGCGCGCAGTCTGCCCTGATAAGAAAGGATAAACAAGATACATACCACGTTTGAATTACGTTAGGAGTTTACAAGACTCCATTACAGCCAAAGTGGAGAGGAAAGACTTTTGTCAATGCCAGCCACATTTAGCAAAATAACGTACGTGAGGTGACCCTGAGAAAAATATAAACATTGGGATGTTTAAAAGAGTAGAAACAAAGGGGACGCGGGATGCTACGAGGTGTACGTGCTTTTGAGTAATATATAAGTTATCAAAGCAGATTATAAATTGCATTGACCAGTCTATTAAATGTAAGTGTCTGGTACTTGCACCGGCAGTACTGCAAATATGTGGTGTTCGGATTGCAGTACATTTTAAATGCTTTTATTTAAAGAAATTTGCCAATGCTACATGCAATTAATATTGCTTGTCGCGCCAGGTGGCAAAACAACATTGCAGGGGGGAACTCTTCTTTATTACAAGAAACTCTGCCTTCTCTATTGAAGGTAGCCCGAAGACTCAGAATACAAATTTACATCCTTTTACATGATATTAACTTTTGGTTTAACTTGTAATTAGCATGCTTTCTATACATCCCAGAGGGCTTAAGAGTGCGAGTATAGGTGGCTTTATGTTAATTGATTTTATGTTTGAAATTTGAAGATGATTTTTTTTAAATGTTGTAATATGATGACTGAGACTGGAATAATTTACAGCAACACCCATTGTTTCACTGAACATTTGACTAGAACATTTATTATAACATATTGAGCGCTGACAGTATAATTACCTTCAAACACTCATTTAATCCTTAAATAATTTGTATGCCTGCAGTACAAGGTGAGCATTTTGCCCGCGAGAACCCAGCATCAGAAAACACTCAGAATGACTTAAATCCAGAACCTCTAACTCTACTTGGATATGGAACAGTACTTGTGTGTGTATGTACAGTAGATTAACCTACATACATTTAGGAACCCAATGAATACAACAAACATTGACGAAATCTAAAGATCTCACGGTCCTGTCTCCCTAAATCTTTACAATTTTATAAAACCTTGCCATGTAATGTTCCGAAGCACTTTGCAATTACAATGATTTCTCCGGAAAAATATTCCAATCCCGTCCAACCTTTTAATCTCTTGGATTCTCCGGCAATTCTCCTCACTCAATCATCACAATTTCAATCTTTAGAAATGAGCAGAGACGTCAGCCCAGCAAACAATTCATGGTGGCATTTGTGTTTTCTCAAGCGATTTGCTAGGAATCTGGAAATTAAAAAAAATAACACAAAATTAGCGAATTCCGTTTTAGTTTTGCTAAAGTTATAACTTCAAGTACATAAAATTTGTATAGTCAGCTCACCATATAAATGTGTCTCGAAAAGCTCCGGGTTGTGAATACAATGTGGGACCTTTCAATGAAAACGTGTGTAGCAAATGTATTCGATAATAAAAATTAATCATCTGTTCGGAATGTGCACAATTGAACATTTGATTTCAGCAGATTCTGCCTGCCTGGTTCCGGTGATTGTTGAAAGGGGATCTGAGTCACGGTGGTATAATTTCGTTGAGATATTTCAGTGAACTTTGTAGTTGGTTTTCCTGGAGATCAGTTTGTACTGCTGAATGTTCAACTTTGGCCTTGGTTTCGGCAGGAGTATTATAACTTGTCGTGCCACCAATGTATTCGATCCAACGGCTTGGAGGAGGAGAACCCTTATCAACTTTGACGTTGTAACTATGTAAAAACTCAACTTTCCTACAATGAATATCTGTACATTGATTGGAGTTCTCTTCCAGGAGACTTGACTTGGACAGCCAATCCCTGACCACGACTTGATCTCAGGTCATCTGGTTCACACTCAACGGAGCACTTTTCATGCATAGATTCAAGGGTGACGGATTAGTTTCATAGAGGCAGGCTATCGGCCGCTTGTTCGATACCATTGGCTTGGGAGCATTCCCATCATTCCTCATGATTAAACTGTGGATGTAATCGGAAGTCTCAGCATTGCATGTCATGGGTGGTCTGAGCAGACTTTGTTTCAAAGTTGTCATCTCTGGGGCGGGAGGTGAAGGTGGTGGGACAACGGAAGCAGAAGCAACTGTCGTACATATCGGTCTGGTGAGGGCAGATGCTAATTGTGGGTACAATTGAACAGGTGATTTTTCTTGATTTTTACTAAAATCATTCACTGCCTCGGGTTTGGTTTGGTTGACCATTCCTCCAAAATTCCCATATTGGATTGGGGTCGGAGATGGAGTCCTTGTCATATCCGTGGGTGGGGTGAGAGTTGTTCGTCGGAATTTTTTGTGACCAATAACATTGTACTCTGGGTCTTGGCTTCCCATTCGTTTGGTTGACCCCTCACTGCTCCTGTCGTAGTAATTCAAATTGGTTGAGATGTACTGGTTGTCAATGATTGGTGGGGCTAGGAGGGCTTTCATCAAAACCGGCATTGATTCCTCAGCATTGTACATGGGTGGTTCATTGGTTTCGGAGCGTGATGGACTGGATCCTGCCCCAGATTCAATCCCAGAGTCACTTGGGCTGACTGGGAAATGAGTTAGCATGGAATTTGTGGAATTGAATGGGCATTGTTGGATGCCGGGTTGATTCGGATGAGATAGAGATGGTAATTCATCAGTGTCCATTGACATGTCGGCATCCTCCTCCTCAAATTTCTTCCGATCCTCCATTTTGAAGGAAAGGAGTTTTGCACTAGAAAAAGGGAACATTAAAATAATTTTGGAAATGTGGAAATTTGACATGTTTTAGTCAACCTCAAAGGTGTTGTTCAGTCATTTGACTATTAAATATGTCGCTGTTAGAGCTCATTGCAATAATACATGGGTGTGGGATCATTTATTTGCTTGCGCACAATTACCTGTGGAGTGTGTTCAGAGCCCGGAGGTCTGGGATCATTGACTCAAGAGTGTTGCACAGATCCAATGGTAACAATGTTTGGAGGACATGGCGGTAGAATGATTGGATTTTCTTAATCAGATCCGGATTTTGGAGACCAGGTCTGAAATTTGATTAAAATAATTAATTTTAATAATTTAATACGTTAATGCTAGCGACTCATTAAAATTAGATTCCTACTAATTGTATTGGCTTGTGACAATGCCTCACCTGTCCCAAGACATGATGACAATTGATGAGAAAATTCCAATGATATTATCATTTAGATTCCACTGATTGAATTCATTTGTGAATTTGAACATGGATTTGATCAAGAATTTTGCAGATGATGTAGATTGTCCGGATCCGGAGCCCTCCTCGTCAATGTTGTTGACATTAACTACTTTCCCATTGATGCAAATCATTTTTCCATTTAAAAACATGTTGGAAAGCCTGAGTAGGAGGACTTCAAACACACCACTCTTGAGTAAAATAATTTGATCATCTTGGGTGAGAACATTGAATCCTGGTAAGAGTTTTGCAAACTCTACAACCCCACGAATTGCAGGTGAGAATCGGTCAGAGAAATTGTCGTCACAATTGTCTTCGGTGGAAGCAAAATTTTTTGGGTTTAATGGGCAAGTCTATTGGTTGAAAACAAAAAAATAATTAAGTTTCATTTTTTAACAAATATTTTTCTTTCATCAAAATTAGAATTAGAATTTGAATTTACCAGGTAAGACAATGTTGCTGATGCAATTCCTCCGTCAGTCTTCAAGTCGGAGTTGCCAGAATCCTTTGTCTCGACAAGTGCTGACTTGACTAGTTGCTCTAGTTTACCCCTTGTAAATTCACAGGTCTTCAAATGTGCATTCACAATGGTTGCCTTCAATTCTGTTGTGTTCATCAACTCCTCATTCAGCATTGATTCTGTGTTTTTGATCGTGTAGGAAGCTTGCATGGCTGCCAGGATTTTCGCTTTCTCTCGTTTTGGAACGCGTCCGAATCTGACTGCTAAAATAAATAAAAGAATAAAATTATATTAATAACTAATGATATTGAACAGTTAGCGGAAGTTGTGCAGTAGAAATCATGTATCTAAATTCTAAAAATATTAATTAGCCTGCTAAACTCCGATTTAAATTTTTAAAATAATAGGCCGGAATATGTTTACGAAGCAGTTGCCCTTGTCGAATTTCTAGTTGTCCATGAGATCTAATTTCCGTTTCTCTCACCTCCATACTGATTCGTGCCAATCACTCTCGTACAATATGTGCTTGTCGCAACCATTTTCCAATGCAATTAAAAATACCACTGTCCTCTTTGTTTACACAAATAGTAAGTTAATCCCAGATTGCAATTGAACTAAACTCCTCAAATCCCAAATTGATTGTAAATAGAGAGCACTTCCAAAATCCTCCCTTCGTTTCACTCGCTCTCTCTCTTTGAAACTGGGGCCCAATGTCACAGTTACCATCCTCTACTACCACCAAATGAAACCCATCATTCCCCCACTCACTCCAACAAAGACTTTCTACAACAATGGAAATCGTACGTACGTACGTACGCTGCCACAACAGTACACCCTTTCATCCAACCGTAACCAGCCCAGAGTTCATTGCACTTTATTCTCAACAACAATGAAAACCCTCACTCATCATCGTCGCTTCGCATCTGGTATTTTCCCACCTTCATCTTAACTGTTGTTCCCCTTTTGGGAGGCCGGGCCGGGACGACGACGTGACGTAAGCCACCCAGTCCGCCCGGCACCCGCCGCCATCCCATCCCATGAAATTCTCATAAGTCATTTGCTGGGGGTGCATTCGGAAATGTCCGTGGTGAAAAGGAAGTGGAACTCAAATTTGAGGTTGTTTTAACTTTTGAGCTAGCAGCTGACGGGGAGGGCATTGGCCTTTTGGGAGGAAGGTGTTCTGACTGTAACGGGAGTGTCATGAGAAGGAGAATGGGAACGGGAGAGGAAAAGAAGCCCAAAACGGTTCGCTGACCTCAATTCCGAAAGGATGGGGGAGAATGGAAGGAGGGGGGAAATGAGTCCGGGAGTTCGTTGCCCTTTTTTCCTTCTTCATATCAACATGTGCGAAACCTCAAATCCGCTTATATAACGAAAACACGTCAAGGTACTCCTTTAACCCAAACGGATGACGGTGGTGGAAGGCAAACGGAGTTCATTGACACACTTTTCCTTCTGTCCTCATCCAACCCATGGCCAAACTGAAGTCAAATCCTATGTTATGTATGTACGGAGTCGCAAGGCTACTCCTTATGTATGTATTGCTTTTCAGGCGAGACACATTCAGAACTACGCACCGCACCACATTTGATCCCAATTCCTTTCATGAAGGAAACAATTTGTTTAAAGGACTCAGAATAAAATAATACAAGGGGAGGCCTAACTGGATTTGACACTTTACTTGTGTACACATTCAGAACTACGTACCGCACCACATTTGATCCCAATTCCTTTCATGAAGGAAACAATTTGTTTAAAGGACTCAGAATAAAATAATACAAGGGGAGGCCTAACTGGATTTGACACTTTACTTGTGTATTTATAAAAAGAAGATTTTCAAAAATTGTATGAGGACTTACCATCCCGTGACATCCCGACCGTAATACATTTCTTGAGTCGGCAGTACTGACAGCGGTTACGATTCACACGTAATATGGAACATTGTTGATTTTTGGAACACGGGCGATACTGGATTTTTTGTTGAATGGAGCGTCGGAAGAAACCCTTTGAGTAGAAGGGGAATGGATTAGATTTGGTAATACTGGCTCGGACATTATTGCTGGGTTTCATGTTTTGCACAATACAGTCACAATGTAAGTTTCAAGTTTCGACACACAGAAATGATGATAGCGGAGTGACGGAATGAATGTTGTAAATTAGGAGAATGAGCGCAAGGATAGAAATATTGCAATTGTAGTAGAACCCAATGGCCTAATCAAGCCATGTGTCGTGTCATTTACATCCTTTATTGTAAACCCGTCAAAACTTTATTTTTATGGATTTATTTACTAAACATTAAACATTTCCACGGAATTCGACTCATAATGAAGGAGGAAATGACACAAAAAAAAAATTAATCCAGTGCACTCGTTTTAAATGACGTTATTATTGTTTCGGAAACTGGAGCTCACATGTCACCGGCGTAGGGTCAGAAATTGTTAATTAATTCATCAAAGTCATCCATTATACCTTGCAGCCCTCACAGGAATGGACCCCGTAATGGAATCCGGAAGCCTTGTCCCCACAAACACGGCAAAGGACCGTCGTTCCATCAAATTCTGTAAATACAAGGAAATGAGAGATTTAAAAATGATGTTGAGTTGAAGTCGGATGAAGGGGGGGAGGACGAAAGAAGACAAGGAGGATGAAAATGTTGGAGTTCATTGGCCTGAGTGCATAGCAGCGCAGGGTTTGTCCCACATTTGGGTTTGAGTTGAGTTCAACACTCTCCCTCTCTAGGATTGGATTGGCCCAATCCACCCATTCCCTCCTCGACTCCTCTCTCTCTCAATCCAAACACCAACTACACACATTTTACCCTACAAACCCACTTTCCGTTCATTGCTCCTTTCCCTCCATCCACTAACTCTGACTCAATACCTTATCAAAATACATTCCATCCATACATACATAGGAATGTGTTTGCCTCGACTCTCAATAAATTAAAATTAACCCAGTAACATATCCCTCAAATACATGTGAATTGATTTTTGCGTGGGAATGTACGGATTTTAATGAATGGAGCTTATCAAATCAATAGGTTTAAAATTAGTTAGGATGTATGCAATTCTGAATCCAACATGTGCAAAGTAGATTGCATTTCTGCAATTGTATATGTATGTTATGTGTAACGATAAATTGGAGCAGATTTTAGCAGGAGAAATACTTATCGAAATTGAGTTATTTTGTACCGATCCACCAGTGGTTCGGTACATGTTCTATAAGCGTATAATGTGTACTAGGATGTCTTCTCTAAAACATTGGTGTGAAATTATTTGTAGATGAATTATACATGATTTGGAAGCGGATTGTCTTACCATTAATTATAATGTCCAATAAATTGCAGTCAAAATTATGTTCCGTGCTACTCCTCTCACTTCCCTCCCCGTCAAATTCCTCCTCATGACTTTGGCAACTATCCTCCTCGGTTTCATCGGAGCTCAACAAATTGTTTCGCTCCGTCAGGGTCATTTTGAACTAATGAAATGGAAGTAATGTCCAGCACACTATCCAACAGTTAGCAGACTTATATCTTCTGTTTATGGATCAGTACACAAACGTAATTCACTAAAATAACACTAACTTGGAAGGAGCCGTGTGCCGTGTGAAAGTGAATTAAAGAATTAAACTCTAATTTGAATGAGCCAGTCAAAACACAAATTTTAATTGTTAGTCGGTGTATTTTATGATTTATTTGACTCTCGCTCTCTGTGCCCTCCTGGACCAGTCAATGTCTGTAGGACAACTAATCTGAAGTCTCAACTTCGGCCCCACACTACTATTCTGGTCCAAGTAAAAGTATCCTGCAATTCGTGAGCATGTAACAACTGCAGTCGCATGCATGCGCTTAGATTTCCCTGCCCCTATACTATAGTACGTACAACGTATCCCAGGAATGGAAGCGCCGTCCGTGCAAAAGTAGTGTTGTATGGCAAAAGCGAATCTGCAACCAATGCTCACTTGCGCCATCCACCTCAAATGCCCTTAACTCCTTCCTAACCCATGCCATGGACTTGTTCTCTCCTTGTGCCTTATCTAATAACCCAGTTCTTTATGCTTGGCCAATAACTCTTGCCTTTAAATCCATTTCACACCGTCTATTCATTCACGCTGCAGGCCAATCCAATCCAAGGAACACATTTTATAAGGCTCATGCATGCCATGTTAGAATCTGATCAGAAATCGGTCATGCGTTTAAAACAAATGGATATAATGCTCATATTAAATTTAAAGTATACCATCTTTTTTTAAACTCGGTTTTTATCTGTACGGATGCATATCATCCCCATGTCATCTATTAATGTACACAGTATAATTAAACAAGGAAAGAAAATATTTGTCGGAATTTCCATGCAAATCTGTGTAAGATGTAAAACCAACCTGATGATTTGTAACTAAAATCTGCTCAACTGTAAGTAAACATTGTCGCACGCACTTAAAGTGGTTGTGGTTAACTTATTTGCCCCCAAAACTAACCCAAATCACAAGAATATATTACAAAATGAGCACAGAGTCAAATCTGGAACAAAGTGATAATGAAATGACGGAGTCATAAAAAAACATTGTACAACCAACCCTTTAACGACATTGCACGGGGAGTTCAAAAAAAATCTCAAAAAAATGAGGTGGCCTTCATTGTTGGCAAAGGACTTTATAAATGGAGCGTTGGTTCTATGAACTCCGCCGGTTGTTGTCCTGATTGGAATCAAGATTCAACAAAGGAGAAGTGTGAATTTTTCCCCCCAATAGATTTTTGGCAACCCATCGTACGTATGTATGTACTTTTGCACGTATCCTTGTGCCACTGAAATAGAGAGTCCCTGAGTCTCAAAAACGAAGGCAACGACCGTCTGCCCTTCACTCCCCAAATCCAAATCCCAGCCTCCCTCATAGTCAGATAATCTGGAATGTACATTGTGGAATATTACTCCACTCTTGGCCCCCCAATCATTCCCCTATTACGTGTTATAAAACAATCTTGAAGGAGTCCTACTCTCCTACTCCCGTTCTCCTTTCCTTGGGATTGCTTTACTTACGAATGTCCCATGACGGCATCGGCAAACAACACAGATATAAAATTAATGGCGAGGGTTTGATGAACTCTGATTTCTGCACATAAGGCAAAACCTAACCACATGCAAACGCGCTTTGCTTGCTAAAGTTATATACATGTACTTTGGCCGAGCTTGGAACTTGTGATATTTTTCAGCTTAGTAGAATAAACTTCAAAACATTTCAACGGACTCGTAGTTTCAATTAAAGAAATGCAAACAGATATTTGGATGTCTATTTGGAAATTTGATGGAGCAGATTTTATCATACGCCTCTATGAAATAGTTGAGATATTCTATTCAAGAAGTCAAAACTGTGCAAAAACTTTTTTACTTTGAATATATTTATACAGGCGATAGAATAAACTTCAAAACATTTCAACGGACTCGTAGTTTCAATTAAAGAAATGCAAACAGAAATTTGGATGTCTATTTGGAAATTTGATGGAGCAGATTTTATCATACGCCTCTATGAAATAGTTGAGATATTCTATTCAAGAAGTCAAAACAGTGCAAAAACTTTTTTACTTTGAATATATTTATACATGCGACCATTGATGTAGTCATTTGCAACTACATTGCTCAAAACCTATGCCGTATTGCAATTCAGAATGAAATTATGTTTTGAATTGTGCAATTGCTAGGCAACTAACTCCCTATGTCGAAATGGAGGGGTTCGAACGGTCATTCACTTTGGTTCCCGGGTATTTCCAAATTGCGTGATGCCCGGGTAGTATCAAGCAACTCCCTATGTCGAAATGGAGGGGTTCGAACGGTCATTCACTTTGGTTCCCGGGTATTTCCAAATTGCGTGATGCCCGGGTAGTATCGGATTACGAACTACGACTGAAATAGAGAAATGCTATTGGATTGGAGAAGGCAACGACCGAGTGCCCTTCAATTCGAGTCCCCCCACCCCACAAACCCCTAAGAGTAAAAGTATTCTCGATGCGAGGTCATTCTCCTCCGTCCGGCCTTCTCAACCTGACTCAAACCTCGCATTAAATTTCCGCCGCATCCTCTCCACCAAAATATCTTGTTTGCCTTGGAATATGATTGAGTCATAGGGCTTTGTTTGCGTCGTCATTCCGAGGGTTCAATAAACGCCCGCCCTACCATCTCAATAAACATACCGGGATTCCTTTGTTGAAGAATCCCAAGTCCAAGGTGTGCTCTTGTGGTTGGGTATTTAGAAATTAAAAGTGAAAGGCTATGGGTTTTTCGATTAACACTAACTACAGCTTGCATGAAGGTGCAAATGTGAACTGTATGTATTAATATATAATAATATACTTATTTTAAATATTTATGATTGGCGGCGAAGCTCTATTTTTATTTTTCTGTTGCCTACAAGGCAAGGAGAATGAACTCAGTTTGATTTTACAAAAAATAAAAATTTCTTACCCAACGTTTGCTGTTGTCCATCTTCTTGAAATTCCTCCATTTTATTGTAAAAATACATCGGTGACAAGTACTGATTATCCATGTACAGCGGCATCGCGTACATGTAGCGTCAAACAATTCTTTGCAAAATTAGTCCTTCAACACCAAATCCACCCAACTTGCACTAATATTTTTTTAGAAGTTGATGTTTGTAAATTTGATCCAGGTAAACTTTTCAAAAATCCACCATTTGTTTGGGTATCAAATTTGGAAGTAGTGAGGAGTTGAGTTTGTACGTGTTTCACTCTGTGTTTCCCAAAGCGGAGTAATGAACTTGAACTTGGAAACTGAAAGTGAAGTGTGTGGTTGGTGTGAGCATGGATTGGAACCGGGTGGGACTTTGTGGGTTGGG
The DNA here is from genome assembly GCA_036851895.1 of Orthonychiurus folsomi. Classification (NCBI taxonomy): domain Eukaryota; kingdom Metazoa; phylum Arthropoda; class Collembola; order Poduromorpha; family Onychiuridae; genus Orthonychiurus; species Orthonychiurus folsomi. Next base: position 14,368 of record JAAXYW010002138.1, read on the forward strand.
ATGATATTTTGTTGGCCCTCCACTTTACTTCACTTACAGACAGGGAAGTAACGTTACCTTAATTCACTCGGACGAAAAGGTTATTGTCGTCTCCGTACTCTTTATTATTTTCATGACAGAGCTCGGGAGGAATGCACCTTCTCCGTTCGTTCATTGTCGTGTGTCGGAGATCGACCTTTGCCACCTTTCTTTTTATTTATTTAAAGCTCCGGAGAATGGGAAAAGGGTTGACTGACTGACAGTCAGGGCCACGCAGAGAACCGTAAGGGTTTCACCGGGAATGATATAAATATTTTTTTCCCAAATTCTAAGGAGAACAAATAATGGCCTTCCATGCTCTAGGCCAAACAACTTGAGGTCAAGAACATTTACAAAATTAGACTTTGGAACCTTGTGGTATATGGCAGTAATGTGTAGTGTAAAGTACCCAGGACCCTCGACGTGGAACCCTCTGATTGGAATTTAACTACATGTCCACTTAAGGGCAACTTCCTCGGAAAGGAAGAATTGAACTTAATTTCCAAGGAAAAGTAAAAATGTTTAAAGTTCACGTAGTGAGTGAGCGTGTTTCTGGGGAATTGTTCGCCTGGGGTGCGGTGACTTACTGGCCTGTCAATTTGGAAATCTTTCTAGAACCTTCTAAAAGGAAGTATTAATACATTCTTCCGAAATTCCCGTCTTTCCTCCGGGGAATGAACAGTTGAGTGCTCGATAGATTAAGTTATTTCCTTCCGATCGGATGTGTGACAAATATTTTGCACATCGTATCTGTTTGTGCTAATTACAAGCGATTTTCAAATGATGCGTTATTACCGTAATTCTTATCCGAAGATTAGCCAGGAAAATTTGGTTCTCTGCCAGAAACAGGCCGGCTTCTTCGGCAGTCAAAATTTGTACTACTCAATTAATTTATTTTCCTCGTTTACAAACTCTTCCACCAGCAAATTGTTATTACATGTGCTTACAATGTGCATTAAGTTTAAAACCCCGTTCTTCACTTCTGCATTGTGTTATTGCATGGTTTTCCCTTTCATTTATGACTTGAGAGTGAGTGGCTTTCAGTAAAGTAAAGTTTAAAGCGCAGTTGTTGAGTTAATGTTCTACTTGTTTAATTTCGTTTTGACAATAATCATTTTCCAAAGTTTTACATCTCAAGTCACAACATTAAACATTGAGCCAACAATCAACCATTAAAAGTGCAAATAGTAAATTATTTATGAAGCATTGTTCTCACAATTGCATAAGGCTAACATTAATTGTCACATGACTAAAACTTGTGATCTAAAATTTTACAATCGAAGTGCAAACTACGTAACTAGAGCTGGGGTTTCGTCATGTTTATAGTTAAAATTAGTGAGTGTTCAAGACATTCAATTGTTGGCAATTTCCACTGTCACACACGGTCTGTAAGCATAAAAGTTATTACTTCTCAGGAAAGACATCAAGTAGATTTTTATGACAATAATATTTACCTCAAGCCAAGCCAAATAAATGCTCATCACGTATATCTCATACACCATTAGCAATTACTTATGCAAGTTGTTTCCTGTAATACAATATACGACACCTCTTAAAACTCATGATAAATTTGAAGCATAACGTGAGTGTTGAGAATGATTTTACTAACCATTAAATACGAAGAATTCATGGACTAGACAACGGACGACGTGTTTTTGATAGACATCCAGCATCACATATATGATTCAAATTATGCATCATCCCTTAGCACGATATACATCAGGTTCACGAACGGTGACGTTACAAGTCACAAACAAAGAAAGTGAATTGTGTTTTGCCCGCCACACTGTTGTTCATTGCATGCAAAGTATAATTGACAATCATGACTCATCCCGGTGGCTCACCTAACTACTAACTACTCATCTCCTAACCCCTCCATTCACTCAGGTTGGTAATTCATGGCTGGTTTTGATTTTTTTGATGCAAAGATTAAGAGGTGCATCATTCATGGAGTCCATTGGTGATGGGGACATGTTCTCATCCGCCACGGATACCATCAATTCATTTCTCATTATTAAATGATGAATGTACTCAGATGTTCCCGGTTGTGGGGACAAAGTTCCTTTAAAATCAGGTTCATGGTCGCTCATGTACGGCACGGGTTTTGTGAGTGCAGATGCCAGTTGAGGATACAATTGAAGGGGAGTTTTACTCTCAATGAGTCTGTTACGGATTTGCTCAGGCTTCATTGACTGCCGCTGACAGCATTTGGCATGGTGGTGGTTGCTGGCATTGATTGCCTCCCGCTTAATCCGTGAGCTATTTTCGGCAAAGGATTGGTGTTGCTGATGAGAATCGGGAGAAGGTGTCCTCGTTGCTCGCCTTCTGAATTTCTTGTGCCCGATCCCACTGTAGTCGTCCGGATCCGAGGACTCGGAGTATTTTTCCTCTTCAACATAATAACGGAGAATTGGAGGGGACAATGAGGGTTGTGTGTCAATTACAAGTGGTCGTTTGAGGAAATGCAGCTCAGGCT
>JAAXYW010002139.1:0-16860 GCA_036851895.1 Orthonychiurus folsomi
TAACCAGAACTTACTACATAATAAGTATTGTGAACGGGTATACTGTGTCAAAATGGCAACCTCGAATGCGAGACAGTGATCTATTGAATAAATATGATTGTTCCCCGTCTTGTAGTAGATTATATAATGATCTAACACCAACCAGTACTCGTAGGAATAGCAGGTAGCGAGTCTAGTCGACTTATTTTGGGTTGTGCCTGTTGTGTCGCAGGTTGGGGTGCACAGTTTTCATAACCATCAGAACTGCCTAAATCAAGGCTCCGCTTGCGCGCATTTTGAACAAGCTCTTGGCCAGGGGTCAATCCAAAGTTGTTTTCACAAATTCCAGAGGCAGTAGAAGACAAGGGTTGTGGACTAGAAGAAACCACCGAATTTGAAGGATTGTCTCCTGCGGCTCCAGCAGCGGCTTTAAGATTAACAATTTCCAACTTGAGTTCAGCCTTCTTGCTCTTGACTTCGGTCAACTCATCTTGGACTCCTTTTAATTGCTGTCGAAGGGTTTGATTCTCCTTTTCGTTGAACTCCAGGATATCTTGCAGGCATTGATTCTCCTCCGCCAATTTGTCATTTCTAGTCGACAAAAGGCAGATTTGGTCAAACCCAGCACGGTCCAGCTCCACCGGTGGTGGTGGAGCTTCATTCAGGTTGTGTTTTGGAATGGAAACCTCATCGTTCTGCTCCGTTGTCGGGTAAACTCGAATCAAACCCGAGTGTCTAAGGCAAACATGTTTTTTGCAATAAGGACACCGACTGCCGTTGTTCCGAATTGCAGCAGCTGGAGAGGCAAACCAACTATAAACGCACAAACATATTGCATATATTATCGGCGGCTTATCTTTACTTTAGCGGAAAGACAAGGTAAACTCAAGTCAAATAGTAGTCTAATTTACCGCCTGATACACCTGTTGTGAAAGAAATGTCCACAATTGGTTATGACCGGAAAATCGGGTTCACCATTACCCTTGTCGTCATTGCTGCCAGCCGGATTCCTGCAGATTGATTCTTGGCAGATTGTGCAGATTGGGATGAGTGCCATAATTCCTATTAAATTACGCAAATTATAATTAAACATTGAATCAGCCCTAAACATAATTATTTGAGCCAGAGTGAATCCTGTCTATTTTTTTAGAACTCAGGCTACTAATGTTAATAGTATAGACGACGCCACAATTAAATATTTGATAGTCAAGCTAATGACTTACGATGTGGACACGATTGAGTATTGACTTGGGTCGCTTCCAGCTGACTCCTTAAATTGTCATTCTGGGCAGGGCAGGGCAGTCGCAGTGTCAATAAGCTCAAAAGTTAAATCGAAAGTCAAAGTTTCAGAATTCGTCGGACAATAGAAGTTTCAACTTACGTTCACATGCAGCGCAGCAAAAAGAAACTCGTTTACTTTTGTTTAACTAACCTTGGTCAAGGTCCGCAGTAATTTGGCTACACCTTAATTTTCCTGACTCTTTATAGATAATTTAACCCAAAACTAGAAACAACGAGTTATCAAATCAAATCAAATCTTATGCACAGGCTTGCCAACAGTGCAAAATTTCCAAGATGTGTAAACAATCCTTGTACAAAACAATTTCTTGTTGCCAAGGTTAATAGATTTGATGCATGCTATCGCTAAGGTTCAAGTTCAACTTCCATCAACCCTATTACAAAAAGTGTAGCTAAGTGTTTAACTGGTTAAACTTAAACTGGCCTTATTCAATTACTTGGAATAGAAAGAATGGGTGCCGATTTTAGCAGCCTGTCTACAGAAGTTACCTAAGAATTTGCAATAAGAATGCAAATAAACTATCGCATCGAAATCGGAATGATCCGAATACTCGAGGAAACAGATATTTTAATTGAAAACGTGTATGTAACTCTGAAGTACAATGTAATTTTATAATAACAACATTAAGTTAAGCCAGTCACAACAGAAAATAATTCAACCAATGCTCAATCCAACATTTGACAAACTTGTAATATATTTTTAGCAAAAGTAACTTCCAGATTAACCTTAACATTCTAGTGTTCCCTGTCCTCCTTAACGTGTCTGTTGACTGCGACTGCGGTCGACATTATTTTTTGACTTCTGGCCTCCAGAATACTCCTCGCCCTTTCGACATCGTTTCCGGTAACTGGCTTTCCCATCGGTAGACATCCCATAATCATATGTTCCACGCCGACGCTCCCGCTCCCGGCTTGCCCGAAAATGTAGCCTATCCGCTGAAACCTGTTCCGTTCTATTCTTTGCTGGACCATTATCAAATTCGTCATTTCCATGACCTCTTGTTATTTGACCCGGAACCGGGAATCTTCCTGCGCGTCGATTTCGATCACACTGACTACACTCCTTGGCGCATTGACTTCCCTCTTCGCCCTCACCCCGCCTTTGCTGCTGATCCCTTCGGCCAGATACGTCGCTGTCACGGGTTGGGTCCTTCGGGGTGACCTTTGACTGTGCCTGTGGGGGTGTGGAGCCTTGGGTTGCAGAACATGATTGTAGATTCCCAGGAGTTGAAGTCGAGCTTTTTCTAGGAATACCAATACGCCCTGATTCTACAATACGTTTCTTAAGTATATTTGCCAACTTGAACTGGGTCGACTCATCTTGTAAGCTTTTCGACTGGGTTCGAATAACGTGGTTGTCTTGCTGAGTGGCTCCAAGAATTTGTTGAAGATGTTGAACCATTGAGATTTGCACTGCCTCGTTGGTTTTGACCTGGGCCAACTCAACTTGGAGTCCTTGCAATTGCCAACGAAGGAATTGATTGTCTCTTCGGGTGGATTTAAGGATGTCTTGAAGATATTGATTCTCCTCAGTCAAGTCGTCATTCCTTTTGGACAATAAACAGATTTGGTTACTTTCAGGAACTTCAGGTTCCGCGACGCCGTCGTCTTCCATTTCCATCACCGGGTAAACTCGGATCAGTCCAGTTTCTGGGCACACTTGCTCCTTGCAAAATGGGCATGGGGTGCCGTCGTTCTGAGCTGAACACGTTTCAGATCCAAACCAACTAAACAGAAGGATTTGCTTTTCAATTCAGTTAGTTTTATAGGCAGTCAAGTTTTAACTTTAATGCGTTCCCATTCAAAAATAATTTTGTGCATACCCCCTGATGCAGTTATTGTGGTACAAATGCCCACATTTTGTAGTCACTGGAAAAATACCTTCAGCACCATCAAACGCTTGGTTCCCGCAGATAGATTCTTGACATATTGTGCAAATTGAATTCAACAGCATGATCCCTGTTGCCTGTCTGTAAAATTTAAATAGATTACGATTACCTTTAAGTATCAATAAGAGCGAATTTGGTGGTTATATATTAGTTAGCACCGCCGCCTTTTATAAAACCCGGAATGGTTTCCAGTATTTCCAACACGGAACTGTATTATATAATTATGTAATAAGTTAATTGTGACAACCGTACCCAGGAAGACTAAATGGTCGTTGTTGTTGTTGTTGTGATACGATTTTACGTCCGATACCTGTAACAATATGGACAAGCCTCATGATTTATGATCATCGTAGATTTACCAATGAGTGGCCCGCAACACAACAGGCGCCAATAAGATACTATATAGTAATATTAAGAATGACTCACCGCTGACCTTCAAGATTTCACCAGTGCAAAGTTCGCAATTTCGCGTTGAAATAATTTTGCCAGTCAGTGGGATCCCAAATAATTTTAGACGACACTCTCCTCGGTTTGGCTTGACTTTTTCTCGCATGAATGTAATTTGAATTACCCGCTTCGAATTCGAAGTCAAAATCTGTGATTCGAAATATATCTAAACTGTCAAATTCAAATCAACTTAATTAAAATTGAATTCTATAAGCAAAACGCAGTGCGTGTGAAGTGAGCCAAAAATTTCTTTGAATATGAATTTAAGTTTACCTTATTCAAACTTCAAATTCCGAATAAAAAAAAACCACATCGCTCAAGCCTAGTTAGTTTATTAAAATCCATTTGCAGTAGCGTAAAAACCATGAACCAAAAATTACTGATTTATTTTTCATTTCCTACTAATCGAAATCGACACGCAACCTCCAACCAACCTGGAAACATACTATATAAAAAGCCAAAATCAACTAAAACACAATACCCCCAGTCGTTTCGGGCATCGCATAAGAACCTAAAACTAAACCTAAACGGACAATAGAAGGGTGGTTTTTTAAAATCCGAAACATAAACGTTGTACTAATTAATTAGTCTTAGTCTTAAGTACTCCAACTAATAATTTCCATATAGAATACGAATTCTCTTCAATCCGAATCCCATTCCCATCCTCGTTCGGGATCACTTTCCCAAGGATTCATCCTGGGTCTCTGCCTTTGGGGATATTTTGGGCATTTCTCCAAATTTTTCTGGACGCCTGGATTTAGGTGGAAATTGATCGTCAAGCCCAATGACCTCAGCAACTGCAGTTTTTTGTGGCGTAGGTTGGATCAATAATGGGGTTAAATTAGAGGAGAATATCCTTGGCGCTGGTTTCTCTTGGCGACTGGACAGACGCATGCTAAATTCGTTGTTGGAAATGTCGGCGGAAATGGTTTCAATTTCCTGTTTTTCCTTCTCAATTCGAGCGTTGAGTTCCTCAATCAGGAGCTGAGCTTGGGTTTTCTCTGATGGCGCTGAGGCAGAGATTGGCAATAGGATGGTATTCAGCTTCACTAGGCGGGCGCCAAGTCCCTCAGATACTAGAGGAGGTCAAGGGTCAACATTATGTCTACGTTAAGTATTATAATAATTGAAATTGGTACAAGGTAGATGTTTTTAAAACTTGTAATTTGGTAACCGGTAGTCATTCACCGCAAATCGATTAATTACATCAAAATTAATCATGCAGAACATTAGATTTTGCACCATACTTAGAACTGAACCAACTATGATTCGTTTAATCAAAAAACCGGGTGCGTTAAAGAAACAAATGCTAAATTAACAATTCAGACATGTTGTGCAAGTCCCAGAAGTTAAACATACAAAATCTACACAAAAGTGATCTACCAAAACGTTAAATAATTTTGACCTGGTGTTAGTTTCTGTTTCTTCGGCAAAATGACTTCTGCGGATGACAAGAAGCTGCTTGAGCTGCTGAGGCGTTTACTGAGCGCCACCAAATGATAGGCCGGAGGAAGTTTGTGACGAATGACAACCGCCAATAAACAATTAACGCGATCTGCTTCTGCTGGTAATCCCGGCCCTCCTTTATACGGGAGGAGTGCCTGCAAATTAATGGAAGAAAAAGTTGAACCAATAATTACTTTGCCCCGCTTTGATTGTGGATTGTGGTGTACAGTACACCAAATGCAATCGCAATGTGAGCAATGTCAAAGGTTAGTAATGGTCAGATTTCAGAATTATTAAAACATATAGATCTTGAATTGATTAAAACGGATTCTACTAATTACCCTATTGATGGGCAGTTGCCTTTCTTGAGGAACGAGGTACGCGCCTTTCAAAGGGGCCGTGATTCCTCCCAAGAGACCGAATCGACGTCTGGCTGAGAAATAACTGAAAAGTGACATGTAGCCTTTCGTGTCAGATGGATGATCGGGAGCGAGGCGAAATACCATAACTATAATGTCCTGTGGAATGATCACACATTGAAATTGCATCATAACACTTGAATTAACATAACTTCAATTTTTAAATTTAACTCGCTACTATTACCTTTCTTTTCTTCATTTTGTTGACGTAGTCCAAGACGGCACTTCGTCTGATCCTCGCCACAATGGGAACGGGTGCCTCTGGGAAGAATAGGCCGTCCACTTGAGAATGGGACACATGGAAAAGTCGAGCATTAAATTGACCCTGTTCCGGCATTACAAGTTTCGTAGTTAAGATCCCAGGATTTGCAACGGCGCCTGCTGGCCACGTCCCAATGGTTTTTCCGTCAATTGAATCATCATCCGTGCAATCCGAGGATTCAATGGAGGATGAGTTTGTCTCCTGACTACTGGATGAGATTACTTCCAGTTTTTTCTCATTTTTACAAAGTGGCCACTCTGTAATTTCAGCGGAGGCCATTTGTTGAGCCTCCATTTGCTTCTATCTGTCAAACTATCGTAATTGGATTATTTATTAAATATAGAATCAAACTAAACCCAAAAAACGTAATTCTAATACGTTGACTTTTTTGGTGTCCGAACTTAGAAAATTTTTGCGTCCTGTATTCTGCACTCCATCCGACGAAGACGAACGTTCTCAGTAACAGTATCGGAGCCAGTCGGGACCTGCAACGTTCACGTTATTGGATTCTGATATTAAGAATGACTCACCTTTGACCCTCAAGGCAGCCCCTCACTGCGAAGCTCACAATTTTGTGTTGAATTTAACTTTATACGATCTCAAATAATTTTATACGACGGCGACACAAAATTGCCTTAGAGAATTTGAATTCTCCGCTTTCAGTTTTTTAAATCTATGGCTATGGCACAAATGCTGCCAATGAATTAAAACGAAACGGAACAAAATTAATAATAGTTAATATATAATATTTACTCGTCAGGTACTCGTGGCGAGCGGTTGTGTTTGACAAGGAGCTCCGGCAAGTGGTTCGTTTCCCTTTGCTCGTGAATGCAAGATTACACTTCTAAACCTAAGTACAGACTATAGTACACTTAGTGTTGTGCATTTCTGCTGTGACAATGGAAAGTGCATTATACAATCTAGTAATTGTTGCAAAAAAGACGGCAATTGAGGACCCTGCCAATGTTGAGTGGAAGGCCTGGAAGAGACAATTGAATTACCTCGGCTCATTGTTCAGTAAAAGAATCAAACGATTGGAGAAGAGTTGTCAGTCCGTTGCAATTAAAAACTGTAAGAGAAGTTTGGACATTCAGTGCAAGTTGGATACCATTAGCATTGTGCATGTAACTACGGAAATTGAATTCAAGCAAAAGTCTCGCAGTGGTGTGTTCCACGTAAGGAAACGCATGCACAAGGAGCTGCTGCTGATTACGAAGACGGCTCAAAGACGGGGAATGTAAACTTGATAGTACCATAGTACCAAGCCTGGACAACGACTTTGAAAATGTAGTCCCGGAAATTGTAATCATACAGAAGTCTCAGTGGTGTGATCCGCATAAGGAAAAACATGCACAAGGAGCTACTGCTGGTTATGAAGACGACCCAAAGGCGGAGAATGTGGACGTATCGAAGTCATTATGCAATTCATTGGAGCAGATTGAAAGGAATTCCTTGACTCAAAATCCAACGCAGCTGGCTGTACGGGGATCCCATCATATCAGTCAGCCGGGGCGGATGTGATTGGGGAAGAACTCAAACCAGGAGATAAACAAGAAATTCTGAACCAGCTTACTGAATTAGATGTCACCGTAAGTGTTCTTTTGAGGGAGTATGGATTATTGAAGAATATCATGGTACCTACTAAGTCGCAAGAAAGGCTGAGGAATTTGCTGCACGACCAGCTAAACTTACAACACAAATGAGGAATCTGCAAACTGTTAAGAAGAAGATGGAAGATATGAAGTGAGCAAGACCGCGCCAGTGGAGATAATTAGGCATATTTAAATTCGATTACCGCATTCTAAAATAGTTCAAAAACCAACTGACTGAATTAATAGTAAATTATATTGTCGGCTTATGGGCCATTAAGGCCTTAAGAAGCTATGGCATAAACACAATACAATACAATACAATACAATAGGGCCTTTCACGCAAAAGCTTATAAGCCTATTTTGGCTTATAAGCCAAAAAGCCAAATTTGGCTTATAAGTCAAATCGCGTGAGCGCACAGTTGCGAATATGGCTGACTTTTTGGCTGATCGTCGAGCATCGACCAGTCAGATCAGCAGTTGTGGTGTGTGAACTGGTGATTAATGCAGGCTTGGGTCAATTACATTCGAAAATGTAGTTCAATTACAATTACTTAATTGTAATTTAAAATGTCGTTGAAATTTGTAATTACTGTCATTGGACAATTCTCAATTACATTCTTGTGGGAAAGGCATTAGAGAATTTAACACACCAATTTCGTCATCAGCGGTAGTTGGAAGACTTTTCAGTTTTGGTAGTTTAATTCTCTCTGGGGGCTAAAAAACGAAGGACGACACTTGCACTTAAATTATTACTGGGAAAATGCGGTAAAAAAATTAAATGAAGGAGTAAAAGTAATTGAAAATTGTAATTTGTAATCACTGTCCAAATTTTTTTATTTAATTTGCAATTAATTACTTTACATATTCTTGATAAAATTTGTAATTTTTAATTAAATACATTTTAAAAGTAATTGGCTGGCCCAAACCTCACAATGCGAATTGGCGATTGAGTTGGACGGCTGAAAAGCCAAAAAGCCTCACGAACGAGGCTTATTTTCAAACGGGTTTGGGTTCGGTTCGCTTTTTGAAAACGAGGCTTCGGGTTTAGGCTTATAAGCCGGCGCCGCTCCATGCGCAGAACTTTTGGCTTATAAGCCAAAAGCCAAATTTCAGCCAAAAACGGCTTATAAGCTTTTGCGTGAAAGGCCCTAATATATAGGGTAAGGTGGGCTAAGTTTCGCCACTTTTCTTTACCGGCATGCATGCGCATAGGAAATGAGCAATACCTGAAAATGGACATAATATGCAGCCAGAAATGCGTCTGTGAGTGAGTTAAAAAAAAGCCTCGCGAACGAGGCTTATTTTCAAACGGCTTATAAGCCGGCGCCGCTCTTTGTGCGCATGCGCAGAACTTTTGGCTTATAAGCCAAAAGCCAAATTTTAGCCAAAAACGGCTTATAAGCCTTTGCGTGAAAGACCCTAATGTAATGCGCTCCCTCATTTTTGACTTTTTTCTAGCCTAGCAGCAAAGTTTGCTATTACTTTCTACACAGGTTTTTAGCTAATTCCTTGAATTTGTTGGTATTCCAACTCCTCCCTGGTGTTAGGTTTTGGGTCATGAATTTTTTTGGTATCCCTATAACAAATGACCTGATCAAGGAAGATAATTTGGCTTTGCAAATCCGGCAAATTCGCAATTTCGCCAAACCAGGATTTTGCAAAATGTGTTCTTTTTTGTGTATCACCTCCATTTTGGGAGTTTTGTTCAAAACACTGTCACTTTTACGCCTTATTAGCCTGACCTTATTATAATTAAATTTGGTGTTTGCTTGAACCGCCATGACCATGTGGAAGTGGAATGTTAAACTGTAGGTAGTGCGTTCTTTGCGTAACCACGGATTCAGATTTTAGAGTTTTTTAATAGTTCATTTTTTGTGTGTTGTGTAGTACATTTACATATGTAAAAATGCGAATACCTAATGAATAAGTCGGTGAGGGAATTCATCATAAGGTTCGGGTGTTATAGCGTTTTTGTAATCGTACTAAACAAAAAAAGCACCCTGTAGCAGACTCATGTTATTTAGGTTCTTACTTTACTCTGGCACAGAAGTAGTAGACTGTACTAATTACCCAGTGTCATTCATTAAAACTGCCCCTGATTTTACAAATACAGCCACTAGCCAAAAATGCTTCTTTCAGACTCAACACTTTTCATATAGCCAAAGTCAAATCTCAAATGATAGCCTGTATTCAATTTTTGAGCGAATTTACAGTGATTTTCTAAACAATTTTCGATGCTGGATTTCCGCGGGATTGGGACTGCGGGATTGCGGGATCGATACTGGAAGAAATCCCGCAATCCAGCAAATCCCGCATGCTGGATTCGAAGCACTAATGCCAAATGCCCCCGATTGTCCCGCAAAAGTTTTGACAAAGTGGTATTAATCCTCTGCACTTGTTCATCGTCATAGGCAAATCTTTTACTGGTAATCATGGACCAGAGGACATTCAGAACAGATATGGTAAAGAATTGTTCCATGCAATGTGTTACTAAGCCATTGAGCGGGCTTTTAACTATCATTGTATCTAAAATTCTCATCAGCTCCCCCGATTCCTCCGTCAACACTGTTTCTTGATCCTTGTGCTTTCCAAATCCAAATTCCCGAAGTGTGCGAATAGAGAATCGCCGCATTTCCTTCCATTCATTTCCACTTCCAAATAGAATACCTGTATTTTCATTTTCCGGGAATTTGTGAAATTTTAGTTACGGTCAACGTTACTTGATTTCAATGACTCGTTGTACCGTACCGTGGGGTTTNTCCACTTCCAAATAGAATACCTGTATTTTCATTTTCCGGGAATTTGTGAAATTTTAGTTACGGTCAACGTTACTTGATTTCAATGACTCGTTGTACCGTACCGTGGGGTTTGTCAAATGAGCAATGAGCGGAGGCCGTAAATAAGGTCAAAGTAACGATCAGTCCATACTCCGCTCAAACTAACCTCACTGATCAGATCAGGATCATCCACCAGGACTTTAATCAAATATCCATCAGTTTTGGATTTCATTGGAAGTTACAATTAATATCTTACTTTGAGAGTTGCAGCCGAGTTCCAGTCTTATTATTGGCTCGTACCTCTCCGATAAATTCCTGAATGCAAGGTATGAGTCTTCCCCTGTCCTTTTTATTGTCATTGCCACCTGGAGCAGATTCCCAAGGACTGGGAGCTTGAATGGAGCTGCAAGAATGTTTTATGTATTTATATGCATATATAATTTATACTAAGGAAATCGGATATGTACCGGGTGGGAGATTTGAGTTTTGAAACTTTCCGTTGATAAATTGTGTACAATACTAGCAGCAAGATAATTTCAAGAAGCATTTTATGTATTAAAAAACAGATGTCGACGAATATTTAAAATAAAACGAATGTTTTTAAACTGAAACTAAACTATATACAGGGTGGCGATTACAGTTTAAGTTAACCAAATTTGATCCCGTGTTTGACCTTTCATCTGTTTGATTGAGGTCAGCAAAGAAAATTCGATTTCCCATTAGCAACCACGTTAAAATTTGAGTATTATTTTTGCTGACCGCAAACAAATAGAGAAAAAGTCAAGTCAGAAGTAAACGATAGTTGACATAAATTCAAATAACAAGTTAGTAGGACTTATAGTTTCGGAGTTATGATCCACAAAAGTGTGAAACTTATTTCGGTGACACCCTGTATATTGAAGAGCTTATTCCGAATGTAGTATCGATCAATCCGACAGATTTTTTAAATAAGCTATCGATAATGCCAAGTCGTCTGTTTAAATTAGCATCTTCCTTCCATTAATTTTGGCGTTTGTTTTAATTAACATCTAAAACCTACCATAACTCAGGCGCTAGCAATGCAGACATGACTTACGCAAGCCGGAAATTTCTTCCCACGTGTAATAAATTACTAAATTGCCAAATTTGCAATGAGAAAATCATCATGGGAAGATCTCCTTGATAAACTGCAAACCTTAAATCTTATTGTATTTTGCCAGAAATTGATTGATTGCTGAGAGCTACTAAAGTTGTTAACTGCCAGAAGTTTAATGGGTTAGAAACTCCGCGGGAATTAAATTGTGCCTGGTTTATTTAAAAGTTTGGCTGATTATAATCATGTTTTTGAAATTGTTCGGGCGGAATATATTTTCGCATTGGTGCAATCGCAGTCGAGGATCCACACCCAACAAAAAATGAGTTTTTCTTTCACGCCCTATAATCGCACGGACCAAATTGCACCACTCGAGAAAGAAAAATATAAAGTTGTAAAAACATTTGAGCGTGCATACATGCTTCGACTTATTTCCTTGTTGGATTTTAAGTTCCTTCGCTATACGAAATCTCTCAGGCCACGCAATAGGTATCCGCGCACTGATTTCTCAATTTGCAAAACATTTGCTTTGCACCAGTGTTTTTATATTGAATGCGCGCGCTGATAACAAGACAGCAAAGTTTACATGCCAGAAGGAATGCGTTGAGAAAGATTGGCCAGGATATTTCTAGAACTGGTCATGGGGTATTAATACAGAGTTATTGTGGATTGTGGATTGTGGAAAATTTTATTAAGATCATCAGCAACATTCCGGTTAACAATACACATGAAGTACAAATATTATAAAAATGGTTTGCTAACTATACCGTTTGGGATGGTCACATTGTGCCAATAGTCAAAACTTAAATTCTGGCGAGTTGCTAGAAAAGCTATTTCATACATTCTTTGTTCAATGAAGGAATGCTTGAAGGGGTGGTTCAAGTTCAAGTTCAACTGGCAATATGTGTCACTTATGTTGAAGTGCTCATATTAGAACCGTGCCATATGTTTAGCGTTGTAACATGTGCCCCGTGCACTGTTTTTAAAGCCAAACAACACTTAAACAATTTGCTCATTTATGCATACAATTCTGCGGTTATACAGGTGGTTTCTGCTCCGCATTTATGAAGTCACGGCCAACTGCTTGCCGTTGTGAATCAACAAAATATTGGTTTATTATATTTACACATGAACATAAATCGGCAACTCTTATGTATGGTTGACATTGGCCCGCGTCAGTTAATGCTAAGTAAATAGCGTGAACTTCGAAACCGTTTATATATATCATAACTTGGTAAAAAACAAATTCAACAATTGTGCAAAACCCTATAAAAGAGGATTGGAAAATTATTTATTCACAGTCCATTCTCACCCACACAATTAGAAACAAAATGAAGAGTATTCTAATCCTGGCCCTTAGCGCGGCAGTAGTTTTCCAATGCATCTACATCTCCGAAGGTGATTTACACTTTGGTATTTTTACTTCCATTTTATTGAAATATATAATTTTTGTTTGGAACTTTTAGCTGCATCTTTGCTCGACAGTTACAATGAGCCCGGGTGTCCACCACGCGCGGGAATTACTTGTGCGCTTGGTCTAATCCCAAAAAACTCCTGCAAATCAACATTGGATTGTTCAGCTGGAAAAGTTTGTTGTACATCCAACCTTGGTTTGGCTAAGGTGTGTTGTCCTGAGGCCGGAATTTGTGTGCAACATCTTTTAAATTTAAGCAAATGATTTACTCCATTAAAATCCTTGTCTTGCAATCTAGTAAATAATTGCGTTGTTTATTATAATATTGCAAACAAAAATGCAATATTTGACGATAATATAATAGTAAGAAGGAAATACTAGCTTATAACAAATGGAATCTTGACAGAAGAGGTTAAAAAATCATGGGACCTAATAGTTTTTAAATTAAACTCAAAATGGATCATATCCGCCGACGAGTTTTTTTCGAGTTATTGCGGTTTGAAAGGCTACATACTTTAGTGAAACACCTTGCATAATGATTACATTTTTTAAATTATTCCTGGGAAACACTGCCCCAGCAATCTATACGCCAATCACAAGTTAAACTATTTGATTAATAAGAGTCGATCACGCAACTCTTTCTTCAGTGCCAAACTTACATTTCCCAACTACATTCACAATTTTGAAATAAACAGAGTTGATTTGCTAAAAATGAAAATTCAGCACACAAATTTTCGAGCAGAACGTGAAAATTTGATCGCCGCTTGGCCAGATCTGATGCAAGACATTTTGGGAGATCCATCATTTGCAGACATTCCGCAGGCTGCGAGTAGGCTGCGCATGATCTTAGAGATGAATTGCACGACCGGGAAACAAAACCGGGCAGTGGCATTTCTTTCGTTTTACAATGCTCTTGTTCCTGGTGCTTCAAAGAAGGAACGACGTCTTTCCTTTATCCTGGGATGGATTATTGAAATTGTGAGTTTAATTGACCAGTATTATTTTAATGCATGCACAATAATATGGCCGCACTACACACACATTTTGAAGGACCTTTTTTCCAATATGAATGTGAACTTGTAAATTCTATGTTTTAAGAGTCAAGCGGCAGCCATAATAGCTGATGATTTAGTGGATGGATCTAAAACTCGAAGAGGCGGCGTTTGCTGGTACCAAAGAAATGACGTCGGGGCGTCAGCACTCAGTGACTCACTTCTATTGGAAAATCTTATTTATTATATTCTGTACAAGTACTTTTCGAACGAAAGCTACTTCAGCAATCTCCTGGCATTGGCCCATGATATAATTTTGAAAACAACCCTGGGACAATCAATTGACACAACATCTTCCTTTGATTTCAATTTAAATTTGTGCACAATGCAAAAGTATCGGAATATTGTAAAGTACAAGACAAGTTTCTATACATTTTATTACCCCTGTGCAAATGCTCTCATTATGGTAAGTTTCATTTCATGAAATGTTCAACATGTGTCTTATTTCTTTCATTGTAATGACTCCAGGCTGGCTCAAAGGACAAAAACAATTTTCGTCGTATTGAAAAAATTTCATTGGAAATGGGATTCCTATTCCAAGTTCAGGATGACTACTTGGATTGCTACGGAAATCCAGCACTTACCGGGAAAGTCGGGACAGACATAAGTGACCGGAAATGCACCTGGTTACTTGTCAAGGCTCTGGAACTTGCAACAGACAAGCAGCGAGAAATAATTAAGGCAACATTAAATTAATGAAATTTAAAGTAAATGTATCGACCACAACCGTTTACGATACTTAGCTCAAACACCCACTACTTTATACTTTCAGAATTCGTATGCAAATAGAAGGCAAGTAGACGAAGATGTGATTAGAAACATCTACACTGACCTTGGTATTGTGGACCAATTCAAGAGATTTGAAGAGGACAGTTATCAGCACATAATATCACTTATTGAGTGCTTGCCCAAAGAGATTCCACAAGAACCTTTATTAACTCTTCTCAATGCTCTATACCAAAGGAAGAAATAAAGAATTCAGCATCTAGTGGAAACACCCAGAATGCTTTCCAAGTCTAATCCTACCATTTGTACATATAAAAAGTATGTTGGATTAAAGAGTGGTTCATCGCGTCGCTGAATTATATTAATGCTGTCTATGCTATTGAACTGCTTCCTGTAAGGTGTTGCTTCAACCGGAATTGCGCACATACCAATTTTATAGTTGAGAACTTCCTGGATAAATGCACAAGAGTTTCATCCTCCTCTGGTTTGAAATTTTTTAATAAATATACTTGTGTAAAAATGGGCAAAATTCGAGTGTATTTATCCAAGTTACGTCAAATCCAAAATACATACAATGAAGTCCCGCGAGTACCGACGTGCGCTTGGGAAGTGCCGGCCTCTGGCGGTGGAGGAGAGGCAGCCTACAACTGTGAGCGGTTTGCTGACATACGATCCGGTTAGCCCTACTACGAGCACGGGATCATATTGGAACCCGGGAGAGTAAGGGTTTTAATTGTGGCGGGTGGAAGGTCGATCACATTGTGGGACTACCGGGGGGCGACCCAAACGGTACCTCAGGTCCCGATGCACTTCATAGTTCATGCATAATGTGTGACACCACAAATGACTGGACACCGATTGGTGAGGGTGGTGCTATGGAGGCTCCTAGATATCCCGTTGAAGTTTCCGTGGATAATAGTAGGTTTGTGGGTTTTTAAGGTAGTGTGATATCCTATGAATTTATTGAACGCTAATAAATGATGACAAACAAAGTAAACTTGTTGGTGTTATTATTGTAGCACTTGGAAATATATGTTTGTTTGGTAGATCAATAAATATGAGAAAATGAGCGCAAGTAGTCCTACTTGATTTTTATTAGTAGTCGTCTCAGATTACTCAGATCCAGTCGTAATCAAAGTAAACTAACATTTGCGGATAGAAGCAGAAAATTGAACAGTAACAAATATTAATTAACATAACTGCACTAATGTTGCCAACTAAATCCTGGACTCAATGTAGTCTACGGCGTCCTTCTAATTCACATTACTATTATTACTATTTCTTATTATTACTAAATTATTATGTCTCATTCTGAATGTGAAAGACAGCTTTCCTTTCTAAGCCAGTAGCAGAATTCAAGAATTTTACGTAGTGTTGGCTAATTTACACTCCACTGCTATGGTATGGTGCTCCGCTTTAGTCATCTAGGCTATTCAACCTCTACACTTCCCGTAAATCTGCATTTTTGCATACTTCCTCTAGTGCCAGAGCGATTAAGCTGTACAACTCTTTGCCCAATAGTATTAAAAAGTTTGAACTGAAAGGTCAATTTAAAGATGCTTTATCCAAATGGCTTAGTTCTAAGAGATTGAATCAATATGTATTCTTTAATTGAATTCTCTGATGATTGTAGTTGTTGCTAATTTGATGTCTATTATAGTTGTTTTAGTTAAGTACTTAGTATAAGTTATCTAGGTTGCTTAAAGCAGCTTCTGTCATTTACACCAGTTTGATCTGACGACATTGAGCCTAATAAAGCCATTAATAATAATAATAATAATTTATAAAAGTTAACTCTTACGACATGCGACACTGAGCATTAAAGAAAGACATGAACAGAAGAAATGCGGGAGCTTTATCTTTACATTCAAACTAACATATACTATACACATATACGGTTAAGAAGAACCAACCCAACTGGTGTAGAATTACTTTATTGCTCCCTGCCGCAACTCCATATGGTCCTTCTGTTAGGAGAGGACCATGATTAATTCTCTGAATGCAGACAAATGACTTTGGTGTGAGACAAATTGTTCAGTCGTAGTATTCCTCACTTTTAATAATTAATTGATTTTATCTCTTGACTTGTTTTCGCTTCATATTTTACTTGGAATGTATTTTATATTTATGCATTTAGTCTGACTGAGCGGCGCCACTTTCATTGACCTTTGTGAGTTCAACATCTCATGTCTGTTCATGTCATTAGCATTACGTTGACGGAAGCCTATAAATACGGCCGATTTGTCATGTATTAGTTATCATTGTCTTTCTGATTTGATTTGATTTTTTCATTATTGTGTTATAGTACCACCGCGTTCTGATGCACAAGGCACAAATAGATCGACTAACAAATGTATGTTGTAGAGCAACGGGCTCTGACTTTGATCCATTTGTACGCATTAAACGAATGTAATTGTATACAAACATAACATCCTGTATTGAGTCTTTTCATTAGGGCTCGTTCACATATTACGTAGTGGTATTTT
>JAAXYW010002140.1:0-16857 GCA_036851895.1 Orthonychiurus folsomi
CCCGCCATACAACTGGAAGCACCTCGAACAACAATGTCAATTATAACAATTTTAAGTGTGCTTCCTACGTAATGCAATTTAAGGGTGTCAAGTCAGATGCAGCATCCTGCATAAAATGAGATATATATGGTTGGCTTTACATACAGATGTGATCACATTGAGTAGGAATCAGAGATGTATTGATGACTTTACATACATATGTGATCACACTGAGTAGGAAGCAGAGATGTATTGATGACTTTACATACATATGTGATCACATTCTGTAGGAAGCAGGGATGTATTGCTGACTTTACATACCGATGTGATCACATTAAGGAGGAAGTAAAGATATTTTGTGGACTTTACATACAGCTGTGGTGACATTAAGTAGGAAGCAGGGATACATTCTTGGCTTTACATACAGATGTGGTGACATTATGTAGGAAGCAAGACTACATGCTAATGTAATCAGATTACACACAGATCTGATCACATTGTTCATGTGCTCGGTGTTTTAGTCTTTTAAGACTTTATTTTAAAATTTAACCTTCAGCAAAACTTAGTCACATCAGTAACGGACAGTGAAACTGAAATATATATGCAGCGCTAATAAGGTTCAACATTTGAATGAACTAATGCTTTATCCCAGTGTTATAACGGAGGAATCAATAAATTACTGCAAAATGCAAATGGCAAACGCACGTAAATCATGCTTATGACTATGACACGAGCAGCATGATGGCAGTACTAGCAACAATTAACTTGTATTATTTCTAGAGCGCAGAGGGAGAGGGGGAGGGAAGGCTGAAAGTTAACTTGAATTTCCCGTTGCTTCCGTCGTCTTGGACTTCTTTTAATTTTGGTTTGACAGGGTGAGCATTTCAATGGCATGTTCGAGTGAAATCAAAGCCATGATTTATTCAGTTAAAGGATAAGTCAACAGTAATTAAGCAGCACTGCTGACGTTATATTTATTGATTCCATACGATACCCGTGATCGATCTGTGTAATTTAATCCCAGTATTTAGACTTATGTAGTATAGTTAGTAGGATCAAACCAAGATCCACAACATTGAAATCACAAGAGCTTCCGTTTACAACTCATTCATAATATATGTATTACAAGCAACAATGCAATTCAATCCCTAAACTCTGACTATTTTTAGTGTCGCAGTTATGAGACAATGTAACGTAGACTTGATGTATTTATTCATAATCGTGCTACGAAAGTAAACACAAATACAACTAAATCTTATTTGACTATTAATCATTAGCCATGTAATAGTAGTTACACGGGTGAGCCTGGGATTAACAGCCATAATGTTAAAAAATACCCTGTGGAAATACTCATCAAACGATGCGTAATTCTTTCCAACTTCAAAAATGCAGGCAACGTACTCGAGGCTTGGGTTGTGTGATGCAATCTCAACAATGGCGGACTTAGACATCTGCAAATTAGAAAGAAAGTAATTTTTATCAAACAGATATAACTCATGAGGATGAGTTAACCTTTCTGTTTTCCCATTTCCCACTCCAATTTCAAAGCATTCCGAAATACAACAATGTAGATTAAAACGAGTTTCTAAATATATAAGTTTTATTCATTCGTTTAAGCTTATCTAAATTGCCACTCTCTTATGAAAATGAGCCCAGATTAACTTGTCAACCCGGGTCTGTGTCATTTCTGGAATTGTAAACAGAGGCGAGTTAGTCAACAGACTGAAGCCATGAAATTTAACCACCATCAGCAAAATATACAGCAAGCTCACATCCGATTTTAACCGTGTGAAAACGGTATGCATTGCAGTAAGGAATTTATGCAATTGCAAAAAAGCAAGAAATTGAATTAGCCAAACAGAGCACAGTAAAGTTACTTCTCTTGCAGCCCCGACCTCCTCATCTGCATTCCTACAATTATTATTGGCTAGGCTCGGGGCAAAATGAATTTTGTAGAATGAGGATGTAAGGCAATAGTTGGCCTTGGATGGAGGAAACGATGTGGTCAACACAAAAGGGTTAGGTGACTAAGGGCTAGTCACAGCCCTTTTATTTAGGAACACAATTAGGCACACAAACACAAGACAGAACAGATCAGAGAACACAATCAGGGGGACGGTCAGGTCGGAAGTGTGGATTCTCCATCCAAATCCTGCGGGCTCTCTATGCATGGCAAAATCCCATGCAGCCACGCAGGATTTAACCTGACAGAGGAACACCATCCAATAATATTTCACCAAATTAGACAAGCAAATTAAATTTGCATGAGATTAACCGTTTTCACCCAATATTCAAAAAAGCAGGGAATTCTAATAACGTGTAACGCAATATCGCATCCATTACGGGTGCGGTAACGAAGATCTAAAGCAATTCATAATTTTGACAATTCGATTATCATTGAATAGTCGGATACAAAACACTTGTTTTGCAAAGGAAGGCAAATGTCAATGAAAGCCAAAAAAGTGCATTTTACTGTCTTAAAGTTTATCTAACTTTTTAGTATTCGAGTCGAGCGTCTCAAGACGTGCGAGCAAATGAACAACACGTGATTTATTTAATGCATACTCACGTGAGTTTTTTAAATTCACAGCTGCAACAATTTGGTGGGTCAGACTTCAAATCCGAATCCAAGTCAATTCTAGCTCTATTCTGCTGGATCACTGGGTGTTTTTGCCATCCCATTAGTGCAAAACGAACGTTCTTTTGTCAATAAGGGGATCAGTTGTCATCGTGGAGTATTTGGTGGATAAAATTCAGGATCCCTTCTTTACTCCTTTAGACTGTTCTGTAAATATTAATACAATTTGGTGTTCAATCATAGGATTGGAAGTCAATTGGTCAATAAATCCGTCTTTAGCTCCATACCAAAAAGCAGTGGTCTGGCAAACAATAAAATTGATTTGGAACGCGAGAATGGTTTTGTAGGATTTATGATGCCAAATTTTTTGGCAGGCGGTTGCGATTCTGAATCGACCTAAGGCAAGTTGTAACCCTCGACGCCTGCAAGTTTCATTAATAAAAGGAGTATTAGCTTTTGTAAAATGAAAGATTTTGCCGGGTTCTATTTTAATAATTGCTAAGAATTTGAAACGTTTGGAGGTTTTCTCTATGTGCTCCTGAATATATTAGGCAAACGTTGTGAACTTTACTACCCCATTGTTATTTGTCATCTTACATTGATAAATATTATGATATGTTATGTAATAATTTTGTAGTTTTTTGTTTAAAATTTGGCCGAATTCTTTTATTTTGTTAAACATTTAGGCCCCCGGACAGCATGCCTAATATCGCGCAGGGTCAAACCCGGATTACGATAATTGCAAGGTCAAACACGCTGATTACCTCTGAAGAAAGTTTTCCACGTGATAGTTTCAGTCCTGAGGTGTTGTCCATTCACGACATTAACAAGGAGTAAAGGGAAGCGACGAAGCGAGCCACATTCCTCTATACATTTTGGCATCGTCTGACCAATGAAGTGAATTTTTGGAATTTCTTGAATTCCGGGTAAGCCTTAACCAATTTAGCAGAACATACTAATTGAGCCATGGGTGTAAATATTGTAACAAGTTTAACTAATATTATATTACCCTAGCACTTATAATTAAACTTAACATTTTTTAATTTAGCTCCTAGAACTAAGTTTAATAAACTTTAGTCTTGCTAGAAACTAAATTTAACTATATAACTTTTTTTCAACGCTTAGCTGGCTGTAACATGTACTAACTATCTACTAAATAACTTGCAGCTGACAAATCACAGCGGCGTTAAGCCTGTGTTGCATGAGTTTGAGTTCTACAGTCGAATTATTTATAACTTAAAATATTACTACATCAATAAAAAAAACCATAAGAGTCTATGATTAAATTAACAAAAAATTGTACACTTAAAGTACTGTAAAGTAGAAAAGTACACTAAATTACCGCAACCTTAAACCCGTTACCGCAGAATAAAAGACACACTACTAATATAATACATTCCCGCTATGCTCTAACTGCTTTTAAATTGCGCACTTGCCAGGCACTGCAATTGCAATGCTGCACTGCAAATCAACCCACTCATGGATCCAAACCATCTATCTTAGCCACACTTGTGTAGCCGCGTGTTTTTTTGTGAGCCGCCCAAGAAAATGATTGATTTGTAAAGCGCCAGGCGACGACTAAAAGCCTGACTTGCAATTGCACCTAGCCGGACCACGTACAACGATTTGCTTATTTTGTTGAATGTTATATTATATCTTTTCGGAAACTTCAACTTTTGCGTTATAATTCCAAAACCAGATAAGCTACGCACGCTTCCAGCGGGGCGTGTCATCTAGATCTTTTTTTTATCTTGTCAAATTTATAGCGCAATCCCGTGATAGTTCTATCTCAGCAAATTCTCACTATGTTAAACCAGTTAATTCCACGCTAACCCCCCTTAAAATGATCATTTCCTCTAATCTACCCGTTGACCAATTGTTCCCACCAAATTTCCCCTTCGAATAATAATTTCACGCTAGTCCCCCCTCCTAAAATAATTACTTGCTGCCACTCCCCCTTAAAATGATTAGGCCGCGCTGCCAGAGTTCTCATTCAGTAATTTTATTTCGAAGAAAAGATAATTAACTTTAATGACCCAAGCCTCGAACCACAGCGTGTAAGCTGCAGCGCCAACTTGTGTTTTGTGTAGGTTACCTTCCACCGGAAGTGCGTGCCCGAAAAGCAAAGAAAGGAAGGCCGAACCCATATGCAAGGGGCACCCCTCTCCTCCTTTCTCTGCGCACATGATCCCTAACCTATGTCATGATGCATGATGAGATCCCCGGCGTGACGTACTCAGGGATATTGTGCTCGAATTAACATTTATTTTACAGCACTTAAGCATAATATAAGACCAACATTATCAGCTAAGTCTGTCTTAGGGAGAATTGTCCAACGAGGAGAAATGAAGAAGGCAAAAACAAAGGGAATACTATAAATAGTAAAGGGACACCAGTAAAATTTAATTCAATGTTCGAGAGTGAAAACATAAAAACAAAGCAGCAAAACAAAGCATTTGTGTAGTTCAATCTGTATGAATTGTAAACACAAAAAAGAGTCAGAAATTTATATTAAAATGCAAAGCAAGGAGGATACTTGAGCAACTTTGTATGATTCATCACCACGTAGCTAGTAGCCGTCAGTAGAATGGTTATCTAGACGACCACAGAATACACATGACACCCAGGTTGGGTATGGCACGGTGAAATACGCGGCGGGCAGGGCGGTATACATTAATTCGCATTCACAGCTATACCGGTTTAAAAAAAGTATTACACCTATCATTATTTTCCCACGGGGTGAGCTCGGGGTCTGGCTTGGATCTCCGGACTGCTTGTCTTCTTCGACGGAATACTTACAGAAGGGACTTGCGTTGAGCTTGGGGAATTGATTACTGTAAAATGAAAATTGTGAAGTTTACAATTATTCAGATACAGGTCTGGGCCAAGTTATGGATAGGAAAACAGTGAATTAGCAGCCATATGTTGTATTCCTGTAATCCAGTTGTGCCTTTAACTTTAGACAGTTTTGTGCAATTATGCTTTGGGTTAATATAACCAAAAACACACTTCTTTTAAACTTCCTCAAGTGCGCTAGGTCCGTAATCTTTATCCACAAGTACGATCCAACTATTTAATACTTTTAGTACCGACTTTGGCCACCCTTGCGGTTTCTTTACTTCCGCGCCGCGTTTTGCATCCGGGACATTACAGCATATCAGAACTTAGCTTACACGACTCAGCTTTGGGGGGATCAATCATATTTATTCAATAGATCACTGTCTCGCACTCGAGATTGCCATTTTGACACAGTATACCCGTTCACAACACTTATTTGTAGTAAAATTTTGGTTGCCTTAAAATATATCACAGTTATTTGCATTTGGTTAAAACATAAAATTAAAATATGTGAGTAAATTTTATGTGACTCTGCTCGTATTGTTATAAGAAATGCTTTTAGTGACTTTAATAAATAAATCCACAATCCACAATAGTCGATATTCACAGTTATTCTATAATATATATATATTTCTATATTAAAATAGTCGATAATTAAAATAAATAAAATAGATAAGTATAAATGAGATTACAATTCGTCGGTATCACTGGTCTACGTCAACTCACATTACTTCGGGGGAGTGCATGTTAATTCCCAATCTGTATAGGGAGTCTGTGTTAATTTCTGGGGAGTTCATGTTGGTTATCATTTCCGAAAAGATAATTATGGAGGATATGGGCAGATGATTTCACGATGTCCTTGACTAACTCCTTTCCCAGCTTATGCTTCTTTACAAAATTGTATAGGAATGTGCTGATTGTTCCCCTGGAGCCGACTCTTGCCCATTTTAGCCTTTACCGCTATATGAAGGCCTCGCCATTGACAGATCTTGTTTAGTCTGCTTTTCCCGCCCAATGGTTACAAACTTCATTTATTTTCTTCGTAATACTAAGATCCCCGGAATGGTGCAGACCTTTTCATATAGTGCTGGTGCTAATGCTGGTTAATAGGAGCCCTTAACTAGTACCAAGCATCGGAAGCTTGGTAAGGAAAGGCAACAAACTCCTGGGCCAGGTCTTTGTGGCGGTGGACGCCTGAGCGGATCAAGCACATTCTTCGAAGACGGTTACGAAGAAAATCATTCATTTGCCGAGGCATGCATCTAGGGCAGCTCAAACCAGGGAGCCAATAGCATTAAGAACAAGTAGGACGATAAGCAGCAGAAATATTCTTACCCATTAATGCATTTCGCTCTCCTTGCAATGACTCATCACACTGTTATTTATTTTGCTAACAGCAATGTTAGCGTTATCCGCCTAATTACATACTTAGTCAGGCATATCTTGCTCACCCCTACAAATTGGTGAAGTTTTACCAGCTTTGTTGGAATTAATTTTTTAAAGCAAAAACATGAATTCAAAAACAACTCCCTCCCATACTAAGGAGAAGTGCAAGTATTGTAGTGCGGAAATACGGCAAGACCGATTAAAGGCGCGTATCGGAAGCCAGCACAAAAATGAGTTGGAGAAAGCTGAAAAAACGCAATCCAAAGGATGCGTCAGCAGAAAGGAAGCTGGAAGACGAGATAGCTGAGACTATGCCTAGGAAGCACAAGATAGGCATGAACCTTGCTCACATCGCTTACAAAACAGCCAGCCAGTCAAATGCGGCCACAGTCCAACTACAATTTGAAATAGATGCTGCGACAGCCGCGGCTGAAGGGGGTTTATGTGGGTCGGCTGAATCACAACACCCAATTTGTTAATACTTCACAGAATCCGTGTATATATCACTTCAGGCAAAAATAAATTCTCTACAAAGAACAAGTGACCCGTGGCACCAGGAGACCAACTCCTATTACTTTACTTGCTGAAAAGTTAACTACCATACGCCGTACCCACCAAATCATTGCAGTCAGTTTTTCTGGATGGAAGGATTCAGCCACTTTTTTTAGACATGATTCCCGTAAAATGCCACACGGGAGATGGGTTTGCGCAGGCTGTACTTCATGGAATTGATCACATCGAGTTACAAAAGGAGCAACTGAGGAGCAGAATTGTAGGATGCGCCTTCGATGGTCAGTACTTTAACCTTGGTGTCCCTCAACATGTTATGAAGGAATTAGGCTGCGAGAATTTCACTGACCGTGCGTGGTAGTCACTCCAGTGGGACTCAGCCCACTTAATTGTGCTTGCCAAAGGCAAAAAAAATACGTTTGTCACCAAAACACTGCAAATTGTTCGTGACGTAAACCACAATGTGGAACATGGAAAAGGATTTGAAACTTTGTTGGACGAAGCCAAATCTCATCACGAGGCCGTTGCAGCGCCAGGGGGATTCTCTGACACCAGATTTGCCACATGCAGCCACATTGCTTTCAAGACCTTCCAAAAAAATTACAAAAAATTGTATTCAATATTTAAAGAAAATCCAATCCTCAGAAAAATAAATTCCGCGAAATTTATTTTCGGAATGACTGGATTAATGGACATCAGCGAGAATATTGGCAAAATTTCCAAAGAAGTACAGCAGAGCGACATTCTACCATGAGATTTCCAAAGAATACTCGAGACCTATATTAAAACTCCGGCCCAAATGAAAGTAGAGTTCTTACGTGGTCCCGGCGACCAACCAACTGGTAGGACAACAAGGACTCAAGCTCACGAGCAGTCGCAAGCCGAGGAATACGAAGAGGCGTACCAGAATGTAGTGCTTGAACGTAATGACAAATACACTGGTGATTTGAGAAGGCGAATTGACCAAACTAGACCGAACATCATCGATACGGTCAATAGTTTGATTGACATTGATGAAATTATATCACGGAGGGGTGGAGTTCCGGGTGAAAATTTATTGACGTTGCACGGCTTGGCGCAGGCCACAGATAACTTGGATCAGACTATAACTCCTGATATGTTGGAAAAAAAATACAGACCATTCTGCAGCAAAATTGTAACTCTGCGGCACACAATGCACAGCGCCAACAAGAATCAGGAAGTGAAACAGCGAGATATATTACAAAGCTTTCAAGGATAATAAGTTTTATGAAGATTTACCGAACGTAATGCATCTTGCTCTTACATCTGTGCTGCGCGCTCACAACGAGGCAGTCGTTGAAAGCATGGGCAGCATCCTGACAGAATGATAAAATGTGTTTAAAATTTCGTCTCCCAAAACCAGACAACACCTCAAGATGATGATAATGAGGTCAACGAAACGGTTAACTTTCTCAGTTACAGTGGAGAAAAAGGACAGCTTCAAATACGTGCGAGCCATTCATAAGTTGTCAAATACTATATATAATGTAGTGTTTGCAAATCTAATTTCAAGCATTTTTCGCTCTGATCCACATTTTTGTTGGTAAAATTTGTTTAGCCATGGCTAGTTTCCTTCAATCTTGACTTTAAGTTTTAGGATTTATTTGTTTAAGCTTTAAGTTTCTGATTCATGCCTAGGTTTATTACATGTATGTTCTAGAATATGGAAGCCATTTCAATTTTGGCCCCAAGACATGAGATGGACGTTCAAGCTCAGGCAATTTTGATGCCCACCTTAAACCCGGTAAACACTAACCACGTTTATTCTTAAAAATAACCCCAAAAGAAATGTTTGGCAAACTCAAAAGCATTCACTCAGACAGCAGTACGCTAAATAAGCAGCATACGTTGCCAGCTTTTCCGAATTACAAGCATAAAGTCGAGCAAACTTTGGTGGCCACACATACGGAAGTTGAGCAACTTTCCAGGCATTTAAATGAAATGGTTGTTACAATAGATTAAACCACTTCCGTGACTAAAATAGTCTAAGCTCAGCCTGATTAAAAGAATCAGGCATTTAAGAAGGCTTGTGACAGCGTCCCAAATGATAATCAGACAATAGGGAATATGCTATCCAGACTCAGAAAATATTACTTGGAAATCTCGCATGCAATTGCGTCTGATTCCGAAGAGCCTAAAGCAAAGGCTTTTCATGCAAAGCCCGAGAATAAAAGCAATGAGCAAAATTTTAGAAAAATTAAAACTGAAGACTTAAAGAAAAGAATCAACTGTGCAAAATGTCACAAGCGTGGTCATTGGGCGAGGGAATGCTGAAGTGCACCGGCAGACAGGCCCTCAGTTAGTACTAGTAGTACTAAGAATAATGCACATTATTAGTGGAAGAGCATTTATTAGTGACGAAGTTTCTCGTAATGAAAATATATATTGTTCAGTGACTCGGGAGCGAGCCTACATAATTGCGGCACAATTGAATGGTTTACTGAGTACTACCAGGTTAACGAGCCAAAACCAGTATATTTGACTGGCAGGAAGGCAACCCATGGCTATAAAACACCATTAGAATCATCCGATGGAGAAAGTAAAGCGAAGCGAAGTGATGACGAATACATTGTGAAACCATATTTGGTCAAAAACGCTCTATAAGAAGCCGAGGAGAAACTATTGCGTTAACCCAGGAATCAACAGACCGGGCAACTAATAATCTATTGCTAAGAGTTCCGAAGAGAATGCAAAAACTTTTTTTGAGTTGGGGAGTACATTTTGGAAAAGGTGCAAGAATATCCTTGCGAAAGTGGCGTTCGTCAATTATTGAGACATCATCCTAGTTTAGTGGATATCCCCAGTAGTGATTCAGATTTCTTGGAGAAATCTATAATACTTTCAAAGGTTGATTCTATCTATTCCGAGTTTTGTGGCATAAGCAAGCCTGCCTCTTTGTCAAATTTAGGCGTTCTATAAATCGGGTATTTATTAATGTTGTGCTTTTCCGCCCTTGGCTGAACCAGATTAAATACGCGGGCCAAAGTAATTTCATTTTATTTCATGGAAGCCTACAATCAACCTACAGCGTTCTTTTACAAACATGAGGACAAAATTTAGCAAAACCCCAAAAAGGTACTCAGCAACCCTACGCAGTCTAGCAGGCCAGAAATCAATGATACGTTCGTCAGCACTAATAAGGCGTTATACAAATCAAACGCATCGGGCTTAACAAAAGCAGTTTGCTTTTTTCACAGCTAAGACCTAGCACAGACAAATCATGTTCCAGACTATTGTTTGGTAAATGAATTATCATGTGTCTCTTCAAATTTCAAAATATGAGTTTTAATTAAACTTTTGTTATCTTAAATCTGCCAAAAATTATGTAGTATTTAATTCGACATGACTATTGACCTTTACGCACAGGTTCACAATGATGCCTTTCCCAAGACTGTCAATAGACGGATATCTTATGTGGCCGCAATATATTATGCAGGCGCATGAGATTAACGGTTAACGATACCCTGGAAGAAAATGTAAGTGAATTTATTAATTATGGACTGCTTAACCAAAGCTTCATGATCTTAATATTGTTGACTAATTATAAATGCCCATTTTCCTGCTTAGGATGCACGCTAATGTTGTTGGGCCCTGAATGGGTATTTAAAATTTCTCTCATAGGGAAATGAGACCGAACAGGAAAAGAAAAAAATGTATTCCCAGATGATCCTGCAGATGAAAGTCATGTCGCGGAGCCTGTGCACAACGCTGATAGAATTGCAGCGGTTCATGGTGTCAGATTCCTTCCCAAGAGGTTTAAAAAACATCACATCCAGTTTTATGTCTGGAAGTAAGGACCCAATTCGCGCTCACGGAAGTCCTACAAGTTTAGCTTCTTGAGATAATCGTAAGGACCAGTAACAAGTATAACTTATGTGACACACACGCTTCGTTTCAAACTACCCTACTAAACCTCACGTCCCTTCTTCCTGTAAGAAGGACGGGATTCAAACAACACGTCCTTCCGTCCTTACTCACGACCACTGGGCACTCATTGAAACCCAGTAGAAACAGTTCGAGCTTCACAGTGTGGACCATTTGCAAGGAGGAGAAAACCTGTTCTCTGAAAAGTAGTTGTTGGGCAAAGGATTTGAGGTGGGAAAGTTAAAAGTGGGGCCATAATCTACTACAACAATGGTCAACCTGATGCCCAAGCTGAACGAAGGGATTGATTACAAATAATGAAATTCAGGCCCACTGTAAACATAGCTATGATTTGTGTAAAACAAGTCTCATGGCATGAAAGGTTGGGTCATATTGATTTTCAGGGGCAGATTTTGAATTACTTCAACATTTTGCTACATTTCCTATATATTGCACTCTAGTGTTCGTAAACTATAACTTTAAGGTCGAGGAACCGTATTTACATAGTATTTCCTAGTAGTCAAGGACGAGGAATCCAATTTCAGACAAGTGTTAGTCCAACGCAAGAAAGATGAGAAGAATGAAAATGTTATTGACGCAACCAATTTCAATAGTAATCAAGCGGGCAATTCCGTGAAGGTATCCCGCATTGACAACAAAACCAAATTTGTAAACGCTGAACTTAAAAAGATCCTATTCCAGAAAGGAATTCAGTTGGGAAGAAGTACTCCGTACACACCCCCTATTAATGGACTCACTGAAAGAGATGTGCGGATGGCGCAAATTGCAGCACGAGCAATGCTCACGCAGAGTCAACTGGATGCACGACACTGGGACCGTGCAGTGGCCGCTGCATGTTATTTCCTAAATAGAACACTGAATTCCAAAAACAGTAAGAAAACTCCATTTCAGATGGTATTTAAACCATCTCAAAAGCCGTCACTTAAAAAGCCGTCAATCCACCATGTGCGCGTTTATGGGTGTAAAGCAATTGTACATTTAATGAACAAAAAGCAATTGTACAAATGGGACTCCAAAATAAAGGAAGTAATTTTAGTGGGATATAAATCCAGTATTGCTTGTATGTGCCTAGTGAAAAAAATACATTGAAAGAGCAAAGCATTTGGACTTGTGTAGTACTCACGTACGACCAATTTCTGGTGACAGGACCGTAACTCTTGGAAAATAATTTGAATTTGTCGCAATTCAGGAAAGTAACCCAAACAAAATGGAAAGTGTTTATTCTCCCCTTAAAAGGGAAAAATCGAATCAATCAACTGAACCATTAAGTACTGACGACGTTCTGATTCTAAATGGTACAGACGATGAAATAATTAACACGCCAAGTTGGAATAAACAAATGGACATGGGTGATTTAGAACAAACTGATCGGAAAATTACTGTTCCTGTAGGTCAGAATGAATCTACCAAAGCAAGTGGAAGAAGCAGACGTTCACATGAACAGCGAAAGCCAGGCATTCGATTCGAAGCTGGATTTGGAGCATCTTTAGCCAATGAAAAAACCGTTAAGCAAAGAATTTTTGAAGGAACAATGAATTCGCGCTACTCCGACGAATTGAAAGAAGCCATGGACTCGGAAATGAAGAGTCAAACGGAAATCTACACATGGAAAATTAGACAAATGCCAAACAAATGTAGTATCTTGAGAAATCGATACGTTTTCAAAATTAAACCGAATGGGAATAGGGGTCCACCAAAGTTTAAAGGAAGACTGGTTGTGAAAGAATATAATCAAATTGAAGGACTGGATTTTGAAAAAACATTTTCTTCTGTTTGTCGCTACGAACTAGTTAGAGTTATGCTATCCATTGCCGCCGCACACAAATTGGAAATAATTCTATTTGATGTACACACGGCATTCCTCAATGGCAGGCTAGAGGGGATAATCTACGTTTAGCAACTCGAAGGTTATGAAATTGGGTCCAATCTCGAATGAAAACTCGAAAAGGGTTTGTATGGATTAAAACAAGCCCCGAGGAACTGGCACAATACCTGGAAGAAAAAACGGTCTAGCCTGGATTTCCAACCATTAGAAAGTGATCCCTCTTCGTTCAAAAAGGGTTCAAATGGAAAATCAATTTACTTGAGTATCGGAGAGTATAAATATGAATTGCAGGAAATTATTGCTAAAATTAGAGGAAAGTTTCAAATTAACCATACATCTATTAAAGAATTTCCTCGGGATTGAATTGTGAAGAATGAAAGCAGAATTTTTATTCACCAGGAAAGTTACGTCAAATCAATCCTAGAGAGCTTGGATATGTCAGACTGTAAAACTCTAGACATTCCAATGCAGCCGGGGCTACAATTGGAACCAGTAAATCCGCCAGATACAAGCTGTGAGTTTCAAGAACTCATAGAAGCGCTGTTATATCTAGCTCGGAGCACCCGGCCGGATGTGACATTATTTGTCGAGATTTTTTGCGGTATATTAAAAACTCCAATGGGAAACGGCAAAAAAGATATTACGCTATCTCCAAGGGACTAAAATTCTTACTTTTACGAACAAATCAAATCCTAATTTACGGCTTGGTTGATGCTGACAACGCGAGTGACAAAAAAACTTAAAAGTCAACGTCCGGATGTCTGTCTACCGGATCAACAATGCCACAATTACATGGCTGAGCAAGAGGCAGACATGTGTAGCGCTTTCCTCAACGGGAACCGAATATATTGCTCTTACTCAAGGAGGAAAGGATGAAGTGTGGATCATCCTAATGTATGAAAAATTGGAAATGCTTGATTTTCCAAACAAACAAATCTGCTTGAAGGCAGATTTTCAAAGTGCCATGAAGTTGACGAAAAATCCTGAGTATCACGACAAAACGAAACATATTGACATTCGACATCACTTTATAAGATGTTTGGTGAAAACTAAGCAAATAAGTCTCACACTTGCCAGATACTGCACAGCCCGCTGACATCTTAACAAAATCGCTCGTAAAGGACAAACTTGTGAACAATGGGGGACTTATGGCAATTACACCTCCACCGCAGGAAAATAGGAAACGGAGAGCCCTCTCAAGCATTATTGTTGATCCAAAAAGTCTAACGTCTTTTGAAGACTGGCTCTGCTATTATTGGCTTCAATGACTCTGGGCGGAGCCACAGAAATGCTCAAATCGGACAGCCCTGTTCTGTGGAGAAATAGCCCAGATCCAGTAATTGCTGTTTTCCACGCAACGATCATGAAGACAAAATTGGTTTGACGTCAGAGGATCATCACATATTTTGGCGACAAGGGTGGGATCCCTTTGTTATATGGGATCCTTTAGTTTTAGTTAATTAAAGAGTTAATTTAGAACTTACCAAAACTGCGTACAAATTCAAAGAAAAGTGGTGCCATTTGGGTCCACCCAACATTTAAAACGGCATGTAGTCACACATCATATCCGCCAGCCTTATAGATTCAAATGCCCGCATAAGGAATGCCCATGGAGTACAAATGAACCGTCGAAAGTGATCCGCTATTTGAATACACT
Source organism: Orthonychiurus folsomi (assembly GCA_036851895.1). Lineage (NCBI taxonomy): Eukaryota > Metazoa > Arthropoda > Collembola > Poduromorpha > Onychiuridae > Orthonychiurus > Orthonychiurus folsomi. The sequence goes on from JAAXYW010002140.1 coordinate 14,680, forward strand.
GATGCATCGACAAGGGCCACACCGGGAAGTGGCCACGGCCAAACCCACAAGTGCAACGAATGGGCCGCGCCAGAAGGTAGCCGCGCCCAAACCAAGTGTAACTCCACAAGGAAAGCGTGTGCACCATGTAACAATAAAACTACTGAGTGGCATAAATTACCGAAGAGCAGGGCGGTAGTCTTTTCTAGCTTTCGCGCTACCATCTTCAACTCCGAACAATGCCGAAGCCAACACACAAAATTGCGCAATTTCTTTGACGAAAAACAATAACTTGCTCAAGGATTACAGAATTTCATTGAAGACTGTACACGGTGATTCACTACCACTGTCAAATCTCCTTCGCGAGGGAGTACAGAGTACACAACGAGGGATTGGTGGACCCACCTAGTATGCACCGCTGTTAACTTTGTCGTGCTATAAGGAGCTCGGTTAGGCCTGAAGACAATGAGTCACACAATTCCCAGCCGCACACCCCATGAAGTTAAAACTGTCGTGCAGTGGTGCATTGCATATTTGCGCAGTGAATTACAGCCAGCATTGAATTCGTAAGCGATTTCGTTTGCCTAATTTCCTTATTCAACAGTATTCAATACTTTGAAAATTTGTCTAACATGATGGCTTATGTATGAAGGAGGAATTGGATTTGAAGAAAAGAAGGCAAACGAGGCAAGGGTTCGTTAGTCCAGAAGTGCCTGCCCTGTGCCCTGGTCAGGGCCAAAAGGAGCTAAGACCCCAGGTATCTATACTTAGATTATTGAGAAAGTCCGATCGGCCGAAGATCGGCAAAGTTTCACCAGCCCCGGACTCAGACCTACCTCAAGCAAAAAGAATAATTTCCAAGAAATTTTTGAAACACCTCACGCCTCGTCCTCTGCGTGTAAGCCTACCACAGTACTATAAGAAGACAAGTGTACTGGTATTGAAGATGTCTATGACGTGGAACCTGCTGAAAGTTACTCAGACGATGATATTGAGAGCGTTGATGAATTAATTAGTCCCTCCATGAATTCAGTCTCTATGGTAACACCCGAAACACAACCCACATACTTTACGAACCCGCCCCAGAGTCCATTGCAAGGAGGAATATGAGAGCATGGGGCCGACGTTGTTGAAACTTCTACCTAGCGATAATTGAAGTTCACAAGTTGGACGGGCAGGTTTTACTTCTCCCCCACACACATGGAATTATGCAGAAGGGCTTGATCACTTCAAACACCAGTGCTTGGCGGTAGCCAGGCATGAAGCTTTCAACAAGTACATCGTGCTTTTTTCTGTATGCAAAGGCTCCCACTGGGTTTTAGAGTGATTTTTTTCAAAACGAAAGAAATCATCATAGTGGACTCACTTTTCGACAAGGAGAACCAGTTGGAGATTTGTGAACTACATCGACCAATATTTGACGTACTTATTAACTCAACTTTAGCAATATACACAGTTGCAAATTTGCAAATATTATGTTCAAACCTAAAGAATGAAAACTGATTATGGCTAAGGACATCCCGCGACAGCAGAATGGCTTTGACTGTGGGGTTCATCCCTGTCATAATGTGTACAGCATCAGCCGGATGGAAAGATTTTCCTTCTGTGATGGCGCAAAAGAAAGAAGGTGGATAGCGAATGTGCTACGGAAATGCCACCGCCCTTTTCCATCAAAGAATTACAACTCAAAAATCAGATTATCTCCACAACAAATGAAAGCCGCTGAATTGGTTCGTGATAGAATGATTAAAAAAGGACGGCGTACCCCACGTGAAATGGAAGATAACAAAGTCATGGTTGACTCCTGTTACAGAGTATGATTTGGCTTTATTCATTTGTCTCTACATTACATATTCATTCTACAAAATTTAATACTTGAAAACAGGCTATTGTCGACCATCTTCGAGGACAAAACAAGAATTGGGACAAATGCGCTTGTGATCTATGTTGCGAAGAGGAATCCGGCCGAATGATAAAATGTGTTGTCTGTTCCCGATGGTTCCACGAGCTGTGTACAGATTATTCCAGGGAACTACTTTGAACCGTCACTTATTTCGTGTGCTTCAAATGCAACAACTACTATATAGATGCATGACATTTTACTAAAATACCAGAACATTAATAACACATATTTGTTTATTTGAAAGTAATTAGCTATTTGTACACAAATCCGCTCGCGATATAAACTTTGACTTCAAT
>JAAXYW010002141.1:0-16851 GCA_036851895.1 Orthonychiurus folsomi
GGATTTGAGTTCAGTGTTCGGACAAGTACTTCAATTGGGTCCCACTACTGGATTGAACATGTCAGGTTTGCGATGATTTATATTGTGTTTAAATTACCATAAAGTGCAGTTTTATCAATTTTATATCACCGTCTTCTCCCAAATCCAACTAAAATTAAAGTAACACCAGGTCTAAATTATCCTGCTGCAGGAAAGCTTAAACTGGGTTGACCACAGTAAACATTTTATTGTGTTATTTTTTATTTTGCAGTAATGTCATCCGCCACATCAAAGGATCAAACCATGGCACTCATATTTCCAACCCCAGAGCCTGCAGTAATGTATTATTTGTATTCGCCAAAATTTAACTTCACAACCGCAACCATTCCACCAACTCTAAATGCTCTGTAAGTATTTGTACGGACAATTTGGATAGTAAAATCGTAAGTTCTATTTACCTGCATTTGACAGATTCACACCTTTCACTACATCGTCATCCCCAACGGAATCACAAATCCAAGAATTCCCTATGCAAAACGGCAAAGAGAATACAGTGCGGATGCGAATGCCGCCAATACCAGTTCCATACCCAATAATATCATACCCACAAGGACCACCGAAGTCAAATCAAATGACAATGTTTCCAGTGACACAAACCTGTGTTGGATTTGACAATATCCTGAATGATTTGGGACTAGTGAGTTTAGGCCTGGGAATTATTGCAGTAGTGATCGGATTTGCAGGCAATTTATTCGCTGTGGAGAAATACATAGATCCCTTTGTAATCAAATTATTCTCTGAGTTAGGCGTTAACCTTCCCTTGTCTGAATACGCAATACTGTTTTCTGTATATGAGAGTTTTTTGTCTATTGCAAGTATTCTGTTAGGTGTGATCACACTTTTTCCAGCTAAACTTGAGCATGTATTAATTAGCTTGCTCGGGGATGAATTTGTGAGTAATTATGGATGTAATAACCCCTTGAGAATTATTTTAAAATTATTTGGATGAAAGTGACAGGTTGTGCCAGAATTAGTTTTATCAATTTAAATGATAGTTTAGGACGTAAAGGATTCAGATTTGATTCTGAAATCAAATTGTGTTCAACAGCCGTTCAAATGTACTTAATTTTACAGTAAATATATTACTATTTGTATTTATGTATTTGTATTTGTAACGCCGGACCCTTACTTTTATAGAATGACGAATATTGTGCAATTTTATTAAAGTTTTTGCAGTGCGGATTAGGTTTAAAATTTGGCAAGCCGAGTGACTAAATTTTTGGATATGAACCTAACTGCGGAATGGAAATCAAATTAAAAATTGCGTTTCGCTATCCTACTGGTTCACCTGTTAGTAGCACGCAGCACATTATGTGATTTACATGTTGTATATTTGCAAATCGCCTCGTAAATACACGAGCAAGTAAGCAACTCGTCAACCAACCGCACACCTTTTTGGCTATTTACCTTTTGCGTGTAGTAAAATTTGTAAAAGGAACTTCCTTCCAGTCGAAAAAACTTCGCACTCTCAAAGGAGAATCATTTTTACATGAACTACCACATCCATTTACAAAATCCAAGGCAGAGCTGGAAGCAAATGCATTGAAATGATTTCTCTTACCTGAATGACTTTGCTTTAATGGATTTTGGGGATGAAAGGAGGGAAGCCGGCGTCAGATCCGCGGAAGCCCGGTACAGACGAAGCCTGACCTTCCCGGTGCATTGGCGGAGGAAAGTGATGGCTTCCCCGTGAGTCATTTCCAAAAGATCCACATTGTTCACCTTTCACAGTTGTCAGAAAACTTGAGTTCCATTCATAAGTAATGAAACCGCTGTGCTCGCAAATCGCAATACACTACGACTACTACACAATCTTAAGAAATTCGGATAGAACTAAATACAACTCACGGAAAGAATTCTATCCCCTGGTTGAATTCGACCATCGCTCAGAGCCGGGTCTTTTACTAGAGCACGGACATAGTGGCCAACTATGTTTTTGTCTTCGTGCCTTAGTGTAAATCCAAGACTTCCTCCATATTTTTCAAGGGTTATCTCAAGTTCCTGCAAATTAGATTATAATACGAAATGAATAATTTACAAAACTTAACCTAACGCTGGCATCTTTGCGCATTGTAGTAAAAACTATTGTAAAATACTGTAAAGTAAAAGAAAGTAAAGTAAGAAAGAAAGTACTGCTAAGTCACTCACTACGTATCTCATAATATGCAGTGCTTAATATACTGTAACTAAAATACCACAACTGGCGTACACGAAAAGAGCAAAGTTTCAAAGCAGTTATTTTGGGGCCAGCTCTAATGTATAATTTGTAAATTCGAATTTACAAAATATTGGATTGGAGTCAATACGATTTTACTTACATTATTTAATTTTACAAAACCTCCATGATATAATTAATTACCTGCGCATTACATCAAATTTTTCTGTCCTCGATTCCCTCCCAAATTTTAACTTTTCAGATTATCCATTGGGACAATTACCGACATTGGAGGGAAATTTTTGTCACAATCAAAATCAATTACTAGATCCTAGACGCCTGTTAAATGCTAGATTTCATTTCCAAAATCTGTTTTTGTCCACACCAAATAAACAAGATAAATTCTTAAGAAACTGGAATACTTTTATTTCCGATTTCTATACGCTTTTAAATGCACTGTAGTATTTAGTTTGTCATAATTCCAACTCTTATTTCCTTGATTGAATTGTGTGAATGATTAGACAAGGCCACGAAAAACAATCAAATTCGACTACAGGCCATAGCGCTAAACTATTGCCTGCACTTCTCCACAATGAATGACGGACACAATTACTGTGAAACGTGTTAGCGCTAAATATTATTACAAAAGTTTTTCGCGAACATCATTCCGAGGAGAGGTGTCAGCCATGGCCCTAAAGATAATCCAGTACTCGGAATATTACCATATGATTCAAGAGTTTGGCGGAGTGTTCGCGAATTTGGCTTTAATGGGTCTCAAGGGACATTTAACCTTCCACTTCCACCGCAACCGGAGGGGCGAAGGAACTTTGCAACTGTGTCAGTACGTGTAAGATTCCATCATAAAAACCAATGCGCCGACTGCCGACTTGTGCCCTGAATATAATTTGGCAGCGGTTAACTTCTAACGTAATCTTGTATAAGATATATACCTACGTAACGTAATGTGTGTCTTCTTCCCTTCATTCTTTCCTGAGGAAAAGCCGGGTATTATGTTTCGCTCCCATCTCTATTATGTTTGGGGGCTGTAGGGAAGTCCGTTGTATGCAACTTTGTACGCGGATTTGAGAGCAGCCAATTCTCTGCTAAGGTCACAATGATAAGAGAAGAATTATGGAGCCATCCTTCGTATGTGTAAGCATGTCATGTGGTCTGGTATGAATCATAAGCGCTGGCTTTTTAAATAAGCTTTGACATTCTAAAATTGGGAGACCAACAATGAGGAATTTTTACTCTTAAAATATTCCATGAGCTCGTCTTTGCTGATTACGGGATTTGCAGTTTTCCGTCTAGACATTGTGCAGCGCAGTATCGGAGTCTAGTCTAACAACAAGAAAGCTTATGTTATGGATATCCCATTCGCTTGCTTGGTTCGTTCGTTTAATTCTACAATAATGACGTGCTATGTTGTATGTATTAAAGTGCACTACGGCACGGCAAGACGCGACGGCATTGTCCGCATAAGAAATTCAGTGTAAGAAAATATTTGAGCTTTCAATTAAACCAGCGAAGCAGGAGAAGAAAATTGCTAGAAGCTGAAAGGGATGAAGTAATCCATGCATCAAAGAAGGAAGGAAGTGAGATTTTGACGAGGAATGCAATTAATGCACTGGAAAATGAAAAGAAAAGCTGCAAATTTGGCTGGAAAGCATACACACACAAGGAAGGAAGGAAGAGCACACAATTAATTAGTGCTAGTTTTTATTATATTTCGCGTCGGAAATAATCAAATTTATTATTTAACTTAATAATAAATAGAGTCAGCTGAATGTGCATTGCACCAGGTCAATCAAATGAATCCAATTATTAAATATCATGAGGCGAAGTGTCAAATTTTATGCACTACAATGAATGTGAATAAATTTCCCCTTCCTTTTCATGCCATGCTAAGACCCTGTTTTCAAGCAATTAAAGGATGTTAGGAATTTCTCTTCAAGATCTTAATTAAAATTTGGGATAATGGAGCCAAGGATATAAAAGGAAAAGTTTTCCTTTCGCCAATCGTTCCCCAGTTTCTTTGTCTTACCCCACATTTGCTGGGCAGGTAAGATTGTGGTGGTACATTGTTGTGACTCTGATGAAGACTAGACAATGACTTGGATTTGAATTGCTCTTCGGTGTAGGACGCAGAGAGGGGGTCGTTGAGAAGACTAGCATGGGATAAATGCATGGAGGAAGCTGAAACTTGACTATGACTATGGGATTTGAGGCAGGAACTCTGGTCCAGGTTGATGGAGGGATGAGAGGAATGGAGATTCATTTTTGGGAAACAAAATCCAGGAATATTTGGTGGTGGACGGGAGAGGGTGAGGTACGTGTCCAGTGGTGTTCTTCGTAGGACTTCCAATGCTTCCTGAAAGGAAATCATTAAATAAATACAACTGTTGTATATCATGTAATAGGAAAAGGAAAACGTGGATTTAATCTGAGATTAATTATTGCTCAAGTTCAACAAGGCAGGTCAGAAGGTCATTATGGAACCGCGGAACGTGTGTGTGCCATCTGCGCTTTTGTGGCCGGAGAGAAACAAAAGAAATACAACAAAATACAGACGAGCAAGATGTGCTCTTTTCTTTCGCATCGTGGGCTACCTCAACGAAACTTAAGAAAAACACATGTTCCCCTTTAATACATTTGGCATGGCAGGCTCAGATTTTTTGGGTAATGTGTAGTACAACTACTACAAATGAATTTTCCATTTGTTGGCTTGATAAAATCCGTTGATATTTTAAACTTTTAATTGTGATAAAGCACAATATAAACATGCAATTTAAAACATCTAATATTGACAGTACGTTTTGTCAGGTAAATTGAATTTAATCGACTATAAGGTAAAAAAGCGTCAGCATTAAGTCAGGTCACGTCTACAAATACCAAGGACGTATCCGGAGACCTTACGGCTTTAACATGTCAAATGTCGCCTGCTTGGCAAAAGTAGAAGATAAATGGTGAACAATTGTTATACAATGGGGATTTCGCATTTCCGTCGCGCGTCAGGGTCGCGTCGCTTCACAATCAGTTAATTTCCAGTGAATGAAACCCTTCACAAATGCCTAGACATTTCCCATGAACCACGATAAGTATTAAAGGAATCCAATCAAAATGTGCGTATTACATGATTTGATAAACCAACGAGTGGAACTCTATTAGCTGCCAGGATGATGTCCCAAGGACGGATTCGTGCGGATTGAAATGCTGGACCCATGGGGAAAACCTTCCGGATCCGAATCAGCCCAGGGTGAGCCTCCTGCGTACACAATGTAATAAATCAAGTAAATAAAAATCCAAAATCATCGGTTTCGACGACGGGATGTCATCTACGCGACATGACGTGACATGGGCACATGGTCACCCACGGCACGCGGTGCTCGTAATCCTCCAAAGTCCCCTTAATCCACCGGAAAGTCTCCGGATCAATTTCCATTTATCACGTCCGCCGTCAGCCGTGTCAAATACAAAGCCCTTTCTCTAATTTGGAGTTTACATCATTTACTCGAATTGAATAGCAGTAGTTTGTGGTGTTCGAAAACAGGGTGTTTTCCAACGTTTATGTTATTTTCATGCTATCCAACGTGTACTGTACTGTTACGTAATCAATAGTTGATCTCATTTGGCTGCACTCCATTAGTCCCGTCTTCGGATGTGGATTTTGTGGATGGGAGTGCAGTGCATTAATGTTCCCATTGGATCGGATTGGGAGGTCTGGCCTTACAAGCACATTGGAATTCAAGTCACAAGGAAAGGAGGAGAAAGCACATCTTAATTCCGAAAGTGATTCTTCCTTGGGGCCTTTCCTTCGGTCAGTTGAAGGAGTTTTTAGAGCTAGAATGAATGGGGTCCACCCAGTCACGTACTACTAAATGGGATCAAATCATTGACCACACGGACTGCGGCCAAATTCATTCCGTTCAATACACGATGCATGCACATTGTACCTTGAAGCCGACGACTGATTTTTTGAACTGGTTTTTGTGAAGTACGCGCGGACTTCGTGCGTTTTCAAATTTAGGAGGAGGGAAAGTCGAAACAGGTTGCGTTGAAAAGCGAAGACATTTTGAGTTTAATTAACTTTCTTGAAGATTGACGGAATGGGGAGGTGGGTTCAGTCATTGAGGATTCCTCTTCCTCATGTGAAACGTGATTAATCAAAAGTTGAGTTGTAACTTACATGGGAATCTGATCCACCCGTGATGCTCAGCCCGAGTCCGAAGTGATCTCGTCTTAATAGGACTTGGAACATGGTGTCTGGAGATAAAAGAGAAAAGAGGGATTTAGCACGTATAGTGTTGTGCGGGTTCAAATTGGAAAAGTCTAAATGATCTCGATTACGTTGCATATTGGAGCAGGCTACTTGATTAAAAATGTTTAAAATGTGGAGAAATAGTGCAACGCAGTGGTGAGTTAGAAGGACTGGACAAAATGCATTCGCAATGCATTTTAGTAAATTTAGAATTAAACCTGCTCGCTCATACAATTTCATTCAAAAAAATTTCAATTTTTTTTTAAAAATTGAAGGTGCTTCTAATTGTACGTGCGCATTGTACAAAAATAGATAACAATGGGCAGAGAACATTACGCTTGTTGAAAAAAGATTGAGATTTGTCATTTTAGAAATGTCGGATACTCACCACTCGTAATAAATGGAAATGAAGGATACAGATAAGAACATCTTTTAGTTGGCGCGGGTCCCTCAGCACTGCGTTGTTGAGTCCATCCACTTTGGTTGTACTTCTACAAATAAAATTTGTCTTATCTCAATACTGCAAATTCACCTTAAATCTACGAGTGAGGAATTTAATCATTATCATCAAACTAAACTAATCGTCACAATTAAACCGATATAATTAAAATTCCACAAGCATACATAGTACATGGTGGAAACCCCACCAGCAGTAATGATAATAAAATGAAATTGACGATTCGGTTTCCTGATCCGGACTTCTCTGCTTGCATTCGCCTACAGTCGCAATTAGGAATTCAGAAATGTCTCTCCCGGTATCCAGTTGACGAAATTAAGGTTATCAACACCCGTTAGTGTTCCTCATTAACATGCAAAAGCATGGATTGTTACGGAGCTCAGCGAAAATCCGACTTGAGGTAAACTCAGCAAATAATGATTATTCCTGCCATTATGAAGTGCGCATTAACGTTTACCCAAATTTGTATTTGCTCAAATTATTCATTTTATACTCCGGAAGTCACAAACTAAGTCTCCAAATTTTATATATTTACGAATATTTTATTAATAGTGCGGCGGTGGTGGTGTGTGTGGCTTACCGCGCAATTTGGCAGATGTGCATTTGTTTCTTTGTAGTACGTTGGATTCTGGTTTTGAGCTTGCAGATTCTGGCGGCCAATTGAATAGTTCGTCAAATCCGTGTGTGATTCCTTGTACTTGGATTGTATTTGATTGTAGTGGAATCCGTAATTCATTTGCTCGTTAGCATTTGATTGCTGTGCAACGTCTGGGCATGACACGGCGGATAATCTTGCACGATCCGAGGTGCTAGGCTGCCGTTCAGTCACAGCTCCGATTGAACCCTTCCTTCCTCGAGCTTTTATGAAAAATCACCGACAATTAGAACAAGCGCGACCAATTCTCAAAACTAAATGATGGTCCAGTCTGAGGAACTGGGGTTTAGCTGTGTTATATAATAATAAAAATTGTTAATTCACAATGGCGTTCGTCTCAAACATGACAAGAAATAAAGGCGTTGACTTTCCTTCATGCAAACTACCATTTACACATAGGCGGGTAAATGGATTAACCTTTTTTGGCACGATTAACAATAGTTTCAAGTATTGTTGGTGTCCTTTGATTGTGCTGTTTCTGGTACATGTCCCTGGACTGCTGACACTGGGAACACAAGGGCGGGGGATAGTGCTGAGCAAAATACTCAGCCATTTGCTTTTGATGGCGCCGCAGTCTTCCCGGTGAAAATGAATTGGATGGTGACAGTTCCCACAAATCAGCGGGGATTGAATTGCTGAGACCATTGCCATTTGGTGGATTTGAGTAGTAGGACTCATAAGAATTATACACGTAGCTCCCTGCATGGGTGAGGTACGGAGTTGACCCGACGACCCCACCAATGTTTCGGTTATGAGAACTTCCCTTGCTATTGTAGTTGAGTGTAGAAATGGAATGACTCCTGGATTTAAGTCGCCTGGAATGCTGCTGTTCCTGGGTTTGTTGGTGACTACTCCCTTGAGCACCCATTTCCCTCCCTGCAATACATCAGAATTACACCACTTTTAAGTTGTAACAAGGGAAACACATTTTAGGCAAGGAGGGGCACATTCTGCGGCATGGTGCCGGAATAGTCTTGCAGGAACAGCAGCTTACACACATTCATAACCTTGACACACTTTTTTGAAATTGCTTTAACAATAATTCAATTAGTCAAAATAACATGCTCAGCCTCAAACCTTACGATAATTCCTAACCTCAATTGCTGCGCTTGGCCTAAAACTTTCGTATATTTATACCTCCTTACCTGATGTTATATTAATATTTAACACTGGCGTTTGATCTTTACATTGTATGGTAATTGTACATACGTTTGGTTAGCAATTGGGTTTTAGAAACTGAAAATCACAGTTGTAATAATTCCATTGTGACGCGATCCTGACAATATATTAAAGTGCAACATTTTAGGTTTCAATTAGGTGGTTTATGTGAGGCGGAAATTTGTAATTAATGAAGACAAAGCCTGGAGTCGTGTGGGCAAGGGAGGAGAGAAACCAAAGATAAATCTTGAGCGCGTGGGCCTGCACTGCACTGCACCGCGTTTCTCATTCTTACGACGACCGGGCCGCGGGCGGGCGCGGTGAAAGTTGTGGGAAGAATGTTGTCAACCGCACCACGTGCACCTCCCATTCACCTAGCTGATCTGAATAATTAAATTCCCCGACGCAATTAATAGGCTAACCTAATCTGAGATGAATGAACAGATGTGCCCAATTCACCACAACATGGAAATGCAATAAAAAACCAAATTACGTTTCTCATTCAGATTTGTGCTCTTCTAAAGACGGAGTCTTTGACGACGATAAAATAACCAACGTTGACGTCGAGGTAAGTTTGTAAAAGAACTTTCACACCACATCTAGTAATACGCTGTGAGTTAAAAAAATCGTATACGCATTTTCTTTGCAAAAGAAACTCAACTCAATTCCTAGAATTCAACTCGATGAACATTAGCATTTAGAAGAGTACAAGGGAGGGAACGTACCTTTGTTATTCACATGGAGATTAGGAGTGGGTCCTCTGAACCATGTCATGACTCATGACCCGGCTTCATCGACTGAATAGTTTTAGGACCAGGAGAAGTCCCTTACAGAAAATTGAACACATAGACATAAGCGCTTCCTTCGATTTCCTTCCTTTGTCCTTCCTCTTCAAATTGGCTCTTCTGCTTGTTACGTTAGTGCAGTGACAGTTTTACAATTGGAGCTAATGAAGAACCTTCTTTTGTCGATTTGAGTCAAACTGTTGGAGGAGTTCTCGAAGAGCCTTAATGCCGGTGTAGCTAAATTTAGAGCATTATGCGTTGCAGTACGAAAGAATTAAACTTTAAAATTTAAAAAAATCTATTTCATTAAACAATCTAACTAAAGCGAGGATTAGTTCAAAGGTAAAATAAGTGTTACACAGTTATAAACCCAAAAGTGAGATTGTACATAATCTGTCTGAAAGCCTTCATATACTCCACTTGATTTGATACTTAAGCCCCCATGAAAAGTAAGAACAAATCCCAATGCACATGAACTTGAAGTGGACCTAACAAATCCTTTAAAATCAAAACCCACTGAATCATTGAACCGTTCCAAGACCCTCCACAATTTTTCCTCAAATCCCTGACTGTCTGGAGTGAATTATCCAGCGAAGCGTTCGCCCTAAGCACAACCTTACATAATAATTCCATTAAAGCTGTTCACTCAGGAAATTTAAACGATGGGAAGGAGCAAATATGCCGGAGTCATCCGCCCTGTCCTCCACAGTCCACAAAAAGACGTCTGTCCGGGAAAACCCTTCTGCTTATGTTGAAAGCTGTGCCTTGGAATTCTTACCCTTCGTTTTGCGTTGAGTTGCTTCACATTTTGTGAGGTCTAGTGAACACTGCACTGCACTGCACTACAGTGGAACGGGACACCAAAAAGTGAAAGAAAATCTTCAAACTTAAATGAAATCCTGTTTTCCACGACTGCAGCTGTGACTGTGCCAAAGGATCAAATCCTGGCTTTGACTGTCCAGGTCAAATTGCTGTCCGAAAAGAAAATTACTTTCTCCTTCACAAATCCCTTTGGTGGTCCTCAAATCCTGAAGACAAATCGGAGCACAGCACAAACATTTGGTACGGATTATGAATTATGACCCATCCATCTGTCAAATGTGTCGCAAGGGAAAATTGGGTTTATTGGAGGTGAAGCTACCCGCGTGTGCTCTGGTGTGGTGTGGTAAATTTATACTTGTTTGTAGAACGTAGTCGATTTTTGCAAGTGTAACAATTTAGCATTCACTCGATCATTTGTTCGGAATCGAGTATTTATGTAATTGCTCACTAATTTGTGAATTGGAGAGATTGGATAAAAATTAATTGTAATTAAATATATTTATAATTTATAGACTCGGAAATGCGAAAATGGTGACTAGTTTGTATTCCAAACTTGATTAACTTTGTTTTATACTAAAGACGGAAATGGAATTTTGTACAGACACATGCTCGTCCTTGAGGGGGGTCGGAGAAAGCTGTTCGTATCCTCACTTGTGTGAGTCTCTGACTCAACTGAGCACATTGCGGTGAAAGGACTTTCTTCCTGGCGAGTTCAGAAAATGCTCCATGCAAGCAAAGGAGGCATAGGAACATATCAGATCAAATCTGATTGAAGATCCGTAATTTAGCTAGTACAAAGGGGACGGCCACAATTAATTCCAAGTTTTGTTTTGTACTGAAGTTGTTTAAGTAATGTGAAGGTAGGGCGCCAGGTAAGACAATATTTATAACGAATATTATAGGAATTATTAATCAGATGTATTTGCGCTGTTTTAGAGCTTGCATTTTTTATGGTTAGGATTGACAAGGGTGCACATCTCCTCAAAAATCCTTGTAGCCTGCCACTTCTGTGATAGATGAATCCGTAATCCGGGCCTGGTAACTTTGCAATTCACAAAGGCAGATTTACGAGAAGAAAGTGATTTTTCAGCCCAGTTTACCAAAGTGCGGTGACCCATGGTCTGGGTTCTGAATAGACGGGTCTGTCCCTTTGTATTCATGTATGCTTATATTTTCGACTTTATTCGTCTTGAAATTTTTTGAAAGGAGTGCATTTTTCCGGATGCGTTCTGTTTGAGCAAGTAGAACGGGAAATCAGGATAGTCGGGAAAATGTTTATATTTTGTACGCAACCTAAAACTTGTATTTCCGGATTTTTAGTGCGAAATCTTGACATTCAAGGACACATAAAATGTTTGAAGTCAACTAACTGCTTTCAGGCAAGTGGCAATTCCCAGGGAGCTAAATCTGGATCTCCAATTGCAGGGAGACTGTATAAGAGAAATGGGCCAGGATTGGGGATTTATTGTGACTTTTAAAATGGCCATTGTCAGATTCCGGGATAATCTATCTTGTAAAGGGAATCTCTTGGGTCGGGATCGGGCACTTCGCCGCGATAGAACTGGATTCTCAAAATCACCGTAAAAACCTGTAAATTCAAAAGCTATAATTTAAAATTACATGACATTTTTACTGGACTTCAAATTACGCTTAATCAATCAATTCTAAATGTGAAGCAAAAGAATAAGAATGCCCGCCCCCAGCCCAGCAAGCAAAATACTAGAACACACAACTTCGACGATTTGCACTTTTGATTTGATTTGCAAGTTTTATTTTAAACCAGCGCGGAATTTGACAGTCACAAAATAGTTAAACATTTCAGTGCATCCAATTCTTGTGTATGTGAAAAGTTCAAATCCAAGTTTTTTCCGTAAAATTCCAATATCCGCTTTGCCTCACGAACGCCGGTGTCATACGCGCCATGCACAGTGGAAAAATATGTGCTATGTGTGGCTTCTCCAGCAAAGGTTAAGATCTAATTAAAGAAAACCACAGGGTACAACCTTATTCGGTCAACAAGCAGCCATCTAATAACATAAAAATTTAATGCTAAAATGTTAATTTTCTAACCGGAATATTGTTTTGATTTAAAATCGGTTCCGCAATGTCCTTCGCCCAAACATCCAATTTCTCCGATTCGACCGTCCGAAAACTGTATGACCCACGTGTAAATGGATTTGTTGACCATGCGCTTCGAGCTGAATTAATTGGTTCGGGGATGTCCCCGAACTGTTTACTAAGAAACTTATTTAGTACTTTGGAACAACTTTTGGTGATGTAGTCCATGTCCAGCGTTTCCATGAAGCGGGATGATACACCGGACATCCATCCTTGGAGAATTGGCTTTGGGTTGTCACATTGCGAGAAAAGTGCATTGAAGCCGATCAAACTTCGACACCACACAGGAATCTGAAATAAAGCTTAGGTAAATGACTCCTCTTGAAAAGATAGGCCTCCCTCTGTGTAATACCTAATAAGTATAATGAATGAATGGAAGTATTAATTATAAATGGGTGAACATACGCCGTCAAATTCTGCCAAAAGCTCTGTGTCCGAAGATTCGGCTAACCAATTTGCATTCTTCACTTCATTTTCTTCTCCCTCCCAAAGAAATCCAAGCCCCAAAAATTCTTCATTGTCTACTTTCCACCAAGAGTGCTCAAATTCCAAATAATATTTTATTAGCTGTCCCAAATCCAAGGCTCTAGGAGTCAATAAAATAATGTAGTATCCTTATGTGTTTATATTTAGGCATTTTGAAGCATTGCGTGCTAAAATTGTTAACAAATTAACAGATTTAAATCGACGGACGATTAACCAATACCTGGATTGCAGTTTGCTTCTTTGAAGGCAAGTTTGGAATAAATAGAGTGGAATGTCGTTCTTTAAGAACCCCGAGTGAAACTGTGGTCAATACGTGATCAGCCTTAAAAAATTCCTCCATCCCTGCAGGACACTGTGGCCAAACTCTGCCGGATGTCAACCACAAATGAATTGGTTATGTTGTAGCATTGACAATTAAATATATGTACAGTGTTATTTTACATCGTCTGTTGTAGAATAAATTATTTCCACGACTTCCGCTCCGAGTTTAATCCAATCTGGAAGCTTGATTTCCGAGGTTTCATTTGGCGATTGATCCTTGTAACAGGTAAATTACAGATAATGTGAGTTTCAAATGAACTATAACTCAAATTCGGAAACTTACCAAAATCACGCGCAGCAAACTGGAATACGTGGCCGGTGGATTCCAACTCACCAAATGATTCCCTTCGCAATATTCAAATTGATCCCCGTCATTACTATTCGACGTTTGAAGCCACGAGTCCGCAGAATCCAATATGTTCTAAAACAGAAGCAGTCTTTGGAACAAGAAATGGTAATTGGACAAAAAAATGGTCATACTCAACCCACAACATAACGATGGATAAAATCCAATGCAGCTTGGCTCATAGATTCTTTGCCATGGACAGGAGATTTTTCATTCATGTCTTCAAAAACCTTTGCCGCGTATGCCCCAAGAGATTCAAATTGACTGTCAGACTTCATCGCATTGTTTTGTTCCGTTTCATCTCCATATCGTTTGGCTTGGATCGCCTCGAATATTTCCCCAACTCTTTTATTGAAGTACGTATTCATCACTTCTCCGTTTTGTGTCACAAAAAGGAGTTCATCAAAGCCCTGGTTTAATAAAAGTTCAATTTAGAATTTACAAATTCTGATTATACATTCCTCAAATGTTTAATTTAAGTACTGCAGCTGAATGGGATGGGTCATCGGTTTCATTGACGAGGACCCCGTGTGGTTCCATGACCTCAAATACACGATTATCCTTTTCACCATGAACCCACTCCGCACCGAATTCCACATAACTGTCCCCTGATATACACAACACAAGAGTCAATACTCCAACATACTTACTAAATCAGGTTATTTTGAAGCTTTTTTTAATCATAAGTACCGAATTTCTGAGTGTTAACTCTTCCTCCGATGTGGTCATCAGCTTCAAGGAGTGTGACGCTGAATCCTCCAGCTTTAATCAGTGTTGTGGCTGCAACAAGCCCAGAAACACCTCCGCCAATCACAATTACGGATTTTAACNAATCCTCCAGCTTTAATCAGTGTTGTGGCTGCAACAAGCCCAGAAACACCTCCGCCAATCACAATTACGGATTTTAACCTGTAGAATTATACGGGAAATATTCAAGTTTGCATATGATTCTCTTGCCTGTGTTCTTAACAAGTATGACAACGAGCACTAAACTTTTTTTTAAATTAGTAGACGTTTTTACTAAGTTCTTTAAACCCAAAATCCGTTCTTAGTAAAATGTTTGAGTCTGTAAACGGATCTTGCAAACTGGTTGATGTAAATGCACAGGTTTGTGCTTCTCTAAATTAGCAGTTAGCAGGTGAAAACCAAAAATGAGTTTACCCTCTCATATCTAGTCAGTCGAAAGCAAACAAATCAGTTGGAATTTCAAAATTAACAAGAATGTGTTAACAGCTGTGTCAGAATCAAATCATTTATCTCCCAAAGGAAAGGACGGATGAAGAATGAAGTAATGACTGCAAAATAAGACAGACTAAAACCCAATCTCAAAGCGCTGCACTACTGGCTCATGCTGTCATGTTAGCTTATGTCTAATGTGCAAACGTCGCATCAGTGTAGTATGCCAAGTCAAAATAAGGCCGTTTTTTATGATATTGAGAGTTGGCCATCATTACAAATCCCTACTTTCCTTATCAGTGATACATGGGATTGAGGAAGTGAGCACGGCTCAATTAACCTTGATTTTTTCCCATTTCCTGCGGAGGAAATACGAAATAATAATTCATTTCAAATTGTTTGTCAAAATTGCAAACGGAAATGACTCATCCAAATTTTATAATAATTAATTCCATGCGTTAAAAACATTAGCTAATTTGCTATGTATTATAGCTTCCAGACCTGATTGCTTATCAGTAACCTTTACACATTCACTCATATTAACGTGCGAACAACGAAAGTAGCCATGCATTAGTAAAATGCAAAGCAGATCTGATATAAATGAGCAACGTAGGCAGTGACTACATTGACCATTATGAATGACACTGATAGATTGGAGTCTGACCTTTGTGACCTTGAACTTGATTCGACTCCGGAATTAATTCCTTCTGCTAACTCTTCCTTTTCTAAATGTTCATTCAAATCCACAGATCCCATGCCACTTGCAACCGACTATTAGATAAAGGCACAGCAGCAGTCAAGTACGAGTACGAGTGCTAAAAAAAATAAACTCTTATAAATAAATCCGCCGGGTGACTTCTATCCACTGGCTCCTGCCTGGCAAACTATGAAAAAAATCAATATTTTGCGTTATTCGGATGGCAATTCTCAAAGGAGACATACCAGCTGATCCTAGCATAGCCGCACGGGTCATAGTTAGTCTGTCTGCACCGCGATATTGTACAATAGAATAAACTCTGTAAACCAGAGGTCTTAGCGCGGACGCTATTTATTAGTGCATCAACCCCGCGCAGCATACACCTGATTGATAAACTCAATATATTCTACAGTAGTCCGGGAGTAAAAAGCTGAAAATTTCTATTTTGCAGGCGAACGTAAAACTGCATACTGTAGCCATAATCAGTTTGGCCAATCAGTATTTATGGATTATACAAGTACGAATGAAATGAATGTCCTCTGTTCTCAACATTTAAAAAGCCACAACAAGAAATAATTTTAACGATTCAATCATGAACAAAACAATCGCTTAATTAATTTTTATCAGTCAGGAATTTGAGAGCGTGAAAATTCCTAAAATTTAATTAGACGCATGTCACGTTTTTATATTACACAGCATGTTGGTAACAGCATGTGATAAAAGCCGAACATTGATATGATTAAGAAATCGACTGATGTGTGATTCCACATATTAAAGTATAACGTTGGTCTTGGTATCCACTTCATTGCCCATATATGTCATACTCCTTGCCAATGAGCGAGATAGCAAATTTCACAATGGGCAAAAATTGTTATTTGCAAATCTGCGTGTGTCTTGGTCGGTTTTCATTCTGTCATAGTGCATTGTGCTAAAATGTTGCAACAGATTCGTTGTCTGTGTCGCCTGGTCCATTAATTGAGGCGACACTACTAACACAGAACTGATAATTCACTGATAACGCCCACTTCTTCAGGTGATATTACAACGATAATATCTGCCTGCACTTTAAGAACACAACACAAACCCAACTTTGGCACATTAATAATCCGAAATTTGATTCGGTCATCTCATAAAGTAGTTACAGAACAAAATGGGTTCATTAAAATTTTTAGTTTTTGCGCTAGCAATATTCACACATACAGCCGCAGTAAAGCTGGATAGTGATGGTGGGTATTCTATTTCAATCGCCATAGATCCAAGCACACAGGAAGTCTCTGGGCCTTCTGATTTTCTATATGAATTTTGGGTAATATGCTTTAATACTTGCGGGCTTGGCGTTATATTATGTACTCAAAATATTTTAAGTTAGCATTTGAAA